>JAIPMN010011436.1:1133-18197 GCA_020650975.1 Apostichopus californicus
CTTCCAATCAACAGATTTCTCTTCAGTCCAAGTTATTTCACCTATAATAAATTATATTAAATAAAGTATATTATTTGGTAAACTGAAATACAGTAAATATCAAGAGCCTGTTAGATAAGAACTGATTCTCAGCATATAACTCATTGTACTTCACCTGGTACATTAGTCAATTGCATTTTAAAGTGCTTATTGGTTACCATCTTTACCTTCTTGTAAATTTTCTTCATCTTTCAGACCAGTGAAGATAATAACATCATGTCGATCTGGCTCAGGGATAATAGCCGAGTGAGGAATAGTCAGCTGGGCTGGCTTGTTGAGGGTGAGCCCTTCTGGCTCTAGTTTTATCAGAGGTGTCATTCTGCCCCTACGAGCACTGCCAGGGAGGTGTATGGTGGGATCATATATCACATTAACAGCAATTACACGATCAGAGGATAAAGCGCCTTCAGGAATAGTCAGATGTACCCCCATGATGCTTATAGTTCCACCTTCATACGTGATCCTGTGTTCAATGTATGAATGATGGTGCCTCATTTCAAGTATTTGTGAATTTTTTCTTTGTTTTGGTAGGTCTTCTCTCTCCATCAAACTTTCCTTACTATGGTCATGATCTTCCTCTCTTTCATCAGAACCTTGTGATGGAGTTGATTCATCATCATGGTCAAATTTGACTTTTTCAACTGAAAATAGAATAATGGAAACACAAACACCATTAAATGAAGCTTTTACACCTAAAAATCGAATCTGCCATACTGAGCCACATTCATCCCTAATCAGAGAATAACTTAGTGTCCAAATTCTGCACATAGTTTTGTCTCCTATAAGTACTATGGTTCCTGTGTAATAAAACTGCTATGCATCTTTGCACTTGCATAGCAATTTGCCCATTTTACATAGCATTTTTCTATGTGATACTGGATAAATTAAATTATTCCCTGCTAATTTCAAGTTCATCAAAAGAAATGCCTGGCAATTGATTTATAAAAGAGGTATTATTGATGGCATCATAATAAAAAATGTAATAAATATGTAATACAAGCTTTATGTTGTTAGAGAATTTGACAACAGGTGTATCAAAAGAATCTAGCATCATGTCTGAGAGTGACCAGACAGCTTAAATCGATCCTTGAAATATTGGCTAACCCTTGGGACCTAATTTTGTTTAACATTTTTCTATTTTCAACCTTTTACTATGAAGAAATTAACCAAATGGCAACAAGTAATTGGTCAAAAGATTCACTTGTAATTACTTTCACCATACATACACTCACACACATTTCTAGAGTTTGTACTGTACTATTTTGGTTTCAACTATTCTGATCACATATTTTATTCATTCTTACCAGGCCAGTCAAGCAGTTGCGGTAATTGGTTTTCTTCAAACTGAAAGGGGTCAACTTTAGACTGATATGGAGCTAAGTGATTTTCAATTGTTCGGTTTAGCTGAATATAAACTAAACCCTTCTGTAGGTTAGTGACATCATACATATTGATGATGTTTCTTGTCTTCATGAAGCTTATCAGAGTGATTCCTGGTGTCTCTATCAGAGAAACCCGGCGTAGCATATCAGTTTCTGCTGGTGGTAGACGGAACAGAGTTGCTAACTTCAGAGTGCTGTCTAGAGTAAGATCTTGGGCAACGTTGACCAATAATCTGCCGTAATCAGCTGGAATATAAATAAAAGTAACCAAAAATATTGTTCAGGATCTCACTCAACAAACCAATTGATAAAACCGATTATTAAAACACAGCTGGGTGTGTGTGTATGTGTGTATATGACGCCCTAGCTTGTTAACACGATACTAAGATGGGTAACCTCTGCAGTTCTCATATTTGTCATGTGGCTTCCCTATAAAGAGTACAATAACCCTATTGTTTTGGTGTCATCATAGGTCACACTCTGTAAAGCCTAAAAAAACACAAAACTTGTAAACAGGACATCCCAAGATAGGTTACATTACATGGAGCTCATACTTTGCATGTGTGTTTCTTACAGTGAGTACAAGAACCCTATTGTTTTGGGTGAACGTCAAAGGTCATTTGGGGTCAGCAGAGGTCCAGATGTCAAAATATTAAATGGATCACATCAGGTTAAGTATTAAAAATGTAAAGTTAGCTCTTTGTTGTTTGAGTGAGCATGCAAAATAAAATATCAACAACAAACAATGTCCCTAGAGCTGTCTTTCTTCCATCATTATGGTAATATGTCACACGATTCTCTGTCATCAAACCGTGTAAGCACTGACTCTATTTAGATTTATACTGCTCTCCATCTCCAGTATAACAGGGTTATTAGCATGCAAATACTCTTGTGCTGCATATATAATGTATCTAAGGCAAGTATACACTGGGAGGGGTTTCCCTCTGGTTAAAGTACTGTTGATGTAACTGCTCATCTACACACAGTGTTACCATGCAACTTTAACTGTCACTGTTTTAAAACATTGCAACGGCCTTTACATGATATTGAAAAATGATTTAAACTCATAAATATACTCTTCAGATTTTAGGAGGTGTGATCTACCTCACTTGATGACATGAAAGTAGATCACATTATAAGGCGAAATTAGGTAAGGCTTTTATTTTCTACATATTTCACAAGAAAGACATTGGAGGTGTTGATATGCTTTTATGTTATTTGCTTGTTGACCCCAGTAAACTTTGTCAGTTTGAGATGAGTTTCTTATCCAACAGAACGCCACTATAACATACAGTTATGGTTTGACTGTTATTAATTGCTTTAGGCTGGATGAAGACAATGTTGAAATTTATTTTCTCTGTGTCAGAAAATGCTTGATCTGCATTTGTGAGGCCATGTAAGGCAATAAGATTTGTGTTGCTAAGGAACAGCGAATCCTGTCGTCTGCTACTTACAGTATGTCAATGTACACTGTGCATGCACAGTCCTAGTATGCTGTATGTATTTCATATGCAGCCCAATCTTTTTAAAGAAACTAGCAACTTTGCAATTGAAAAATTGCAGTAAACATTGATATGTGCATCACTTAGCTAAATTCTGGGTTTGCGAAGTTTTTTTCAGGACTGTGGCTGTTATCCAATGATTTGTTGTAGAAGGGATACATGAATACAAGGGGTAGGATGGATGTTAAGTGCTATAATGGAGCACATCACATGACCCTCCATGTTTATTTTTCACACATCTCCTAATTGGCATATACTTAAGCTTGTCTAGTCTCCAGGTTAAATGTGTCTATGATTGACCCCCAAATGACCTTAGTAAATTTGCTATAAATTTGTTTCAAATATACAACCAATACTTAGATGTGTTAGTTTGTATTAATAGTGATCACATGACTACCAGAGGGGTATGTGCTTTCCTGTACACTATGTCCTTTCAAAAATGTTGTTCTGAAACCAAAAGCTTATTACTGACCACATCCCTAACTAGAAAGAAAGGTTTTCAGAAATAAAAGTAGAAATCTCTCTTGGAAAAAAAAATTATCCAGCTACTGTATAGTGCTTTTAAGGTTTCTACACTTTCCCTGTTGCTGGGCTCAAATGACCTCTGACCTTCACAAAGATTTACTGGGCTCCTGAACTCATTATAGGAAAGTCATATGTCACTATGACATCAGATCAAACTGCCTGTCTTATGATGTCATGTTTACATTTTCCAGAATGTAATCTCTGCTGAACCCAAATAACCTGTACTCTCCACCAAAAACAATAGGGTTTGTGCTCATTATAGAGAAGCAATAGCCATATATACCAGCTACTGTAGTTTTCTCGAAATATCATATTAACATAGTGTTCATGTTTTCACACCTGGTGACCTTTAATGCTTTCTGACCTCCATCAAATTGTGTACAAACTATACCATACACAAGGCTATTATACCATGCATATATGAGCTGCTCTCATTTTATGGTTCTGGAGATATATAGCACTTTTGATATATTCACATTTTGCCCTCTACTGACCCCAAATGACCTTTCACCTCCACCACAAACAATAGGTTTTGCTTTTATAACTTATAACAGGAAATCCATAAGCCACATATAAGAATTGAACACGCTACCTTCCGTGAGATATCATGGTTACACGATTGTCACACTATTTTCCATCTGTTGATCTCAAATGACCTTTGACATTCATGAAATACGTTACAGGTCGTCTGCTCACCAACAGCAAGCTACACACAAGTTTGAACTCCCTGAAATTTCCACTTTTGAGTAATTGTGAGAACATTGCTTTCAGAATTTGACTTAAATTACCTTTCACCAATACCAACAACAACCCTGAACCAGTTCTTTCTAAGGGGAACTTACATACCAATTATGAAATGTACCCCAGTTATCCTTCTGAAGTTAAAGAGTTTACGAGCAAGTGTCACATACACACACATACACACACCATCACCATCGCATAGATTCCTTCTGCCTTCGGCAAGGTCAAAGAGATTTAACCTGTTTCCATAATACTCCTTGAGATATTTTACAACATTTACACCTCTGCAGAGCTCACTTGATATTAGTATCTTAACATAATGGACATATTGACAATCCATCCCACACTACTTAAATTGACTCAAGTCAACACCCCTCCACCCCCCCCCTTCTACAATCTCCCCTGACAGCTTTAAAAAGCTGCAGGTAGGACTATTAAAGGATAAACAGACTTTACATATAAGGAAACATTAAACTGTCTGGAAATTTACAACAAGCAGCAGTAATGATCTTTTCATTGTTACCTACCTGCCAACGTTGATCCCTGTGATATGTCTAGAGTTTCACGTTCTCCAAGTAGGGACTCTTCCTCTGTAACAGAAGCGGAGTAAGCCTGCAAAATATACAAAATAGGAAAGATATGTTATATGGTGTACTGACACATTAAAAAAGGAACCTCAGTTTCCATGTCTGTCACCTGTCAAGTTACATCAATTCAGTCTTTAGCTGATAAAAGCAAATGATTTGTATAGGTGAATGTACTCATTACTCACTTCACACTACTTGTAATCAGATGTAGCATGACTTTGAACATTTGTTTTTAACTCTTTGAACTCTTTCTGTAAAGCTCAAGATTATGTTGTTAACTTGTAACACCTTTAAGAGTGGAACGTTTGTATCATAAATTCAACACAGTAATGGTCTCGTCACAATATTTTGCTAACTTTACAAACACACTCTTCTTTTGCTACTGATGGTATACTGGCTGCAGATACACACTGTTCTATATTCATAATTCACTTACTATATACTTAATCATACTTACCAATTGTTGCTGATTCAAGGCTTCCCTAGTCTGCTTCAGGACCTCTTGTAAAGCCATGGATTCTTTGGCATATTCCAGTTGAGACTTCACAAGTTCATCTTTTGTAGCTCTCAGACTTGATTTAGCCTCTTCGTGATCCTGTCATGTAAACAACACAGTGAATGAGACAAGAAGGATGCACCTCCCAGTGGTTACTTGCAAAAAATTAAAGTTTATACCAACATTGAAGTAGCCGTTGTCTGAAGGGAAAACATTTTTCAAGAAGACACATTTCTTCACACTTATTTTTAGGCAGGCTGCAATGATAACCTTTTGACCTTTACTTAAGGGTGTGACTATTGCAAAATGACTACCTTGCTCAGAGAAAATCACATGTTCATTATAATTTAGTGCTGAAAATTGTGACCTAACCTTAAAAAAAAACTTCCAGGAACTGTGGAACTACTGTTCTAGAAAAAGGAATGTAGGCCTATCACATCGAAGGACAGCATTCAATTATATCAATTAGATTAATTAATTACATTTTTCAATGTCTTGAGCTTGTTTTCAGTTGTATTCAATCCATCTCTGAAGTGTTGTCTTTCTTCCTCTGTTGTCTTTAGTCTTCCAATCAGCTGTTGTTTGTTTTCCTCTGTTGCCTTCAATGTATCTTTGAATTGTTGTCTTTCCTCCTCTGTTGTCTTTAGTCTTCCAGTCAGCTGTTGTCTTTCTTCTTCTGTTGCCTTCAATGCATCTTTGACTTGCTGTCTTTCCTCCTCTGTTGCCTTCAGTCTTCCATTCAGCTGTTGTCCTTCTTCCTCTGTTGCATTTAATGCATCTTTGAATTGTTGTCTTTCCTCTTCTGATGCCTTTAGTCTTCCAGTCAGCTCTTGTTTTTCATCTTCTGATTCACTTAGTTTGTGAGAGAGTTCCTGCCTTTTGCCTTCTAATGCCTGTAGTTGATCCTTTAGTTCTTTCTTGGTAAACTTTGAATCTGAAACAAACATATAAGATGCAAATATGGATAAAGATTGTCTTTCACCCAAGAGATTTAGTTATGTAAATAAACACAGTTCAATATATCTTCATAATTTATGCAGTAAAAACTTCCAGGAAAATATTGTGACAAACTTGCCATAACTTAGTGAGTTCCCATTTGGGTCCAACTTTAGTATGTTATTTGAGGTGACCATGCCAATCTTTCAAAAGGTGTTGATTTTGGCCCTACTTCTGAGCAATTGAACAAAGTCATGACAAGCCCCTTCAATGAATCTAATATATCAAGGATATTAAATTACAAAATTTCAAAAGGTAAGGAAATTCCAAATTTTACCAATCTTGTCTGATATACCTCAAATGGAAATTTTTGGGTATATCCCATAAGTTACAGACTTATGGAAATATTTGACTTCAGTGTAAGACCTTGACATTGAATGAACAAGTTTTCTTGACAACTTATTTATCATATTATTTGTATCAAATGTTGGTATTATTGGAGCATCCTTCTTCTATCAACCATGGGTTAATTAACTTAAGTTAATACAATGGTATATTACCTCAAATGGCATTTATTGACTTTGTGGGGCAACACATTTGCATTTTTTTGCGATTCATAACATATTTAACTTGTTAAGCTCTCTGATATAAACATACCTTGAGCTTGTTGGAAGACATTCAATACTGCCACTACTTTACTCAGTCCATTTTCAGAGCATGCTGTCATTAAATGGTTGATGTCATGAAAAGAAACCTTCCCTGCCTCTCTGAGATGGTGGACAAGAGATGAAAAGGGTGCATCACTCTCAATAATGTTCTTTGATTCCTTAGCTGGAACTTTAAGGTAGTCAAGTAGCTTCTGACAGTCATCTTTCTCAATCAATGACTCTGAGTGCATCAGGAGGTTATCAAAAGTAAAGATGTCACTCTGTAACAAAAAGACAACGAAAAGAAAATCAAATAAATATACTGGTGGTAGCAGACTATAAAATAGATTGAGGCATTGAAACAGCAACACATTCAAAGGGAGGGATTTATTTTAATATGAAGGTGTGAATAATGTGGCTGTGATTTACCTGAGTTCCTTTAACTATATATATTCAGATAAATTAAAAGTATTAAAAGCGAACAATTGGATTGATGATTTTTAAGACTATGCATGTACTACATTCTTCCCTACATGAAGCTGTATCAAGCAGATTATTGTAGTTATTCATGGCTCCACCAACTTTAAATTATAATTTAATTGCCTTAACAATATTTTCCAGTGTAACCAATAAACACTTCATTGTGACCGATGTTTGTGTGGGAATGTGATGATGGACGTAAAACTACTAAAAGTGTCTTCTATTCTGGGCAATGTAGGTGGTAAATAACATTAAAACACACAAATAACTCTCTCCCTACCAACTTCTTACCTCTAACATTTTCCTTAATTCTTAACAGTGTTGGTTTACATAAGTTTACATATCAATTACTATGTCAATCATTTCATTTCATTTATTTGTTTCTTCACAGTATAAATACTGAGAAGTTAACTAAGTGACAAAATATATCAACAACAGGGAAAATTGTGAAAGGAAGCACTCCAAAAAACCCAGAGGGCTTGTCTAGTAGAGCGCTCCCATAGGTAAATAGTGAGAACAATACAAGAAAACAGTAAAACTTATATCCACCCACACACCAACCCAACACGTAAGACCCATTCATGCCACCCCACCACCCACAATGCATAAATATACACATATGCATACATACATAGTTGAATACAAATCATTGATGCAGTGTTTTTTACACAGGATTTTAACATTATCATTGCAGGGAGTTGTTATGGAACTCCCTGATCATTGCTACCCATGCATGACAAAGCATAACCACACGTCAACCAGTGTAAGAACAAGTAATGAGTGTTGTTTTTTACACAGTACTTTAATTACAGAAGATTCATTTATTTAATCCTTAATTTTTGTACACAACTAACTCAATACATTATATGCTGGAAAGTATGGCTAAATGGTTGTAAGCTGCACAGCTAAACTACATGTGGTGCAGCTCAAATGCTTGAAGAATCAAAGTCCATATATATGCATTGCACTGTGAAGTCTGTTTCAAGATTGGTGTATACACTAAATCGTATAGTGCAGCTACTGCACTATGAGCTATACACAGCTTCATGACAAAAAAATTCATGTGAAACATTTAATTATTTAGACTATGTGCAGTTATCAACTTTATGCTAAACCAAATTTTCACATTAGACATAATTCTATATATGGGTTTGGCCTGATGACATGTATAACAAGAGCCGAAGGGCACTGTGGTTCCTTGCGTAGGGGTATAAGACAATACACATAATATTATCAAGCAAGATTGGGCTGTATTAGTCCAAGTAAATGTGGTCCTACATGTACCTATAAAGTAACCAACACTATAGCCAAACACTTTTGTGATCACAAATTGTGATCGGATTTTTGATCAAAAGGCACTTTTGAGATATGCATATGGTGTCGAAAATGTAAGAAATATAAGGTCACATACAAGTGGGTCAACAGATGACATGACCGTAAAGTTTGAAAATGTTCCACCAGCCCATTCACAACTTGACATCAAAACTGTAAAAATCCCCCACTTAAAGGTCACACAGAGGTCAAATTGAGGTCAAGGGTCACCCAGATGCGGGTCGACAATTGGATTACATTGAAGCAACTCCCAACCCTAACGGACATTTCATTCTCAAGTTATCGCAAAAATACTAGTTTTTTAACATTAATTGACCTTTGGTGACCTTGGACCACATCACCGTTAAGTTTGAAATTTTCCCCTATACCATTTGCAACTTGTCCCAAAATATCAATCATGTCACACCTTGGCACTGGGAGTTACTGCACTAAATGTCTGAAGATTAACTTTGACCTCATATAACTTAACACACAAAGGTCACCTTGGGTCAACCCATTGACATTTTTGATCAGTGAGACGTGTATATAGCATCAAAACTATAACAAAAGCCCAAGGGCACTGTGGTTCCTTGCGTAGGGGTATATGACAATGCACATAATATTATCAAGCAAGATTGGGCTCAAATAGTCCAAGTAATTGTGGTTCTACATTTACCCATAAAGTAACCAACACTATAGCCAACACTTTTGTGATCACAAATTGTGATCGGATTTTTGATCGGAAGGCACTTTTGAGATCTGAATATGGCGTCGAAAATGTAAGAAATATAAGGTCACCTACAAGCGGGTCAACAGATATGATAACATTGGTGACCTCAAATCACATGACCGTTAAGTTTGAAAATGTTCCACCACCCCATTCACAACTTGTCCCAAAATATCAACCATGTCACACCTTGGCATTGGGAGTCAATTGCATTAAATGTTTAAAAATTAACTTTGAACTTGTATACATAACTTCACACACAAAGGTCACCTGGGGTAAACCCATTGACATTTTTGATCGGTGAGACATGAATATAGCATCAAAATATAAAAATTCAAACATTTTTTCTTTGCCCATTTTCTCCCCCCAAAATACTAGTTTTTTAACATTAATTGACCTTTGGTGACCTCGGATCACATGACCGTTAAGTTTGAAAATATTCCCCTATACCATTTGCAACTTGTCCCAAAATATCAACCCTGTCACACCTTGGCACTAGGAGTTATTGCATTAAATGTCCGAAAATTGACTTTGACGGTCTCGTATAACTTTGCACACGAAGGTCAAACGGGGTAAACCTATTGACATTTATGATCAGAAGGTACCTTTAACATCTGAAAATAGCATCGAAACTGTAAAAATCCCCAAAACACTTAAAGGTCACCAGAGGTCAAATTGAGGTCAAGGGTCACCCAGATGCGGGTCGACTAGATTGGATTACATTGAAGCAACTCCCAACCCTAACGGACATTTCGGTCTCAAGTTATCGCAAAAATACTAGTTTTTTATCATTAATTGACCTTTGTTGACCTTCGATCACATTACCGTTATGTTTGGGAACGATCCCTTACCCCATTCACAACTACTCCCAAAATATCAACCATGTCGGACCCTGTCAATGGGAGTTACTGCTGTATTTAATATATTGGTTTTTTGCATATGACTGACCTTTGGTGACCTTTGCGAGCACCAAAAACAATAGGGTTCATCTAGTCACTATGGGCCACCCACCCACCAAGTATGGTAATGATCGGTCATTCCCTTGTTGAGTTATCGTGCATACAAGCAAAGCATCACACACACACCCATACACACATACATACACACACACGCCAACCTGAATGCATAGGTTCCTTTGCTTTTAGCAAGGAACCAAAAAGCCCTTTTACATGAATACCATTGTTCTTAGTTCTTACACTGGTTGACATGTGGTTATGCTTTCTCATGCATGGGTAGCAAATGATCATGTTTAATCCATGTGCATAGCAATTGAATACATTACACTGTGTGCTTGGTGAATGGTGACAGCTAATGAGTGGGGATCTTCACCATCGTTAATTAGTGTTTTGGTTAGACAATTAAGCAGGATATTGTGTATCATCACTTACACAAAGTAATGTCTATAATCATTATTATCACAAACTTGACAGGAAAGCACTGCAGTAATACATGACTTTCTTAGTTTTCAAACATAGTCAACATAATTTTTCAAACAGTTACTGTTTTGCCTCATTTTTCCTGCTTATTCCCATATGACCTACATTATGAGTGTAGTACAGCTAAATTGTACCTAATTAGCATTGTCAGGAATTAATTCAAAATATGTTACTTATAAGGACTACATTACACTGTGCATTCTTCATAATGGAAATCATAGGCCATCAGTGAAATGAACCACTTGAAGAGAACTGACAAGAAGACTGTCAACTGACTCGATGCAATCCCTATTAAAGTAAAGCCTGTACTTAGCTACAACTTTCTCTCCTCAGAAGTAATGAAAATGATTTCAATGGCTTTGCGAGTTTTGCATTCTTTACTCTGTTGACAATGTAAAAATAGCACCACAAGGCTAAGGTGACATTTTCCGCTTCTTTTTCTGCTTTATTGACTAATTTGGACCAAAATAAACCATCCCTACATCCCAAAATAGAAGCAAGCTTGTGTCATACCATTTTATCAAGACTTAAATACTGTGATCAAATCAAGGTATCATCAGTGCAGTATTTGCATATGTGCACTAGTGCAAAACTAATCACTATGGCCTAAAATAAGATAAAACATATTGCCCTTAATTTTTCTTGAATTGTACCTCATTGCAAGGAAAATTGCACCTGTTGTGTTCTTAACAATTGTTTTTGTCAAATTTGTATATTTTAGCAAACTATGACAGTCAAAATTAATGATAAAGGAGTACACTTTTTTAGTCTGAGCTGTTACGCCATGCACCATTCATCTTGCATCAATTTGCAAAGAATTTTTGACCTAGACTAGAAATCATGGCCTAAAATTAGCACTTATTTTTATTTGATTTTTTCCAGCACTTAAGTGCAACAAGCTTTCAATGACCTAAATTTTTTCATCAGTTTTGGCACTTACTTTTCCACCATTTTCATCTCCCTCCTAACAAACAAGTACTATTTGTGTTCTTCATAAAATTCTGCATTCACTAATACCAAATTTGTAGAAATTAGCAGCTTGTAAGCTCAGAAAATAAGAAGAAATATTTTCCAAATTTTGTGTGCTGCTCTTATATTGGAAAGTGCAACAAGCATCCAATGACCTAAATTCTTCATAAAATTTTGCATTAACTTTTCCTCCATTTTGATCTCTTTCTTAACATATAAGTAATAGTTGTGTTCTTATTAAAATTCCGCATTCACTAATACCAAATTTGTAGAAATTAGCAGCTTGTAAGCTCAGAAAATAAGAAGAAATATTTTCCAAATTTTGTGTGCTGCTCTAATATTGGAAAGTGCAACAAGCTACCAACGGCCTAGTTTTTGCACAAAATTTTGCTGTAAATTTTTCACCATTTTGATCTCCTTCTTAAAAAATAAGTAATAGTTGTGTTCTTAATAAAATTCAGCATTCACTAGTACCAAATTTTTATAAATTAGCAGCTTGTAAGCTCAGAAAATAAGAAGAAATATTTTCCAAATTTTGTGTGTTGCTCTAATATTGGAAAGTGCAACAAGCATCCAACGGCCTAAATTTTCCTAAAATTTTCCACTTACTTTTCCACCATTTTGATCTCCTTCTTAACAAACTAGTAATAGTTGTGTTCTTATTAAAATTCTGCATTAACTAAAACCAAATGTTTATAAATTAGCAGCTTGTAAGCTCAGAAAATAAGAAGAAATATATTCCAAATTTTGTGTGTTGCTATAATATTGGAAAGTGCAACAAGCATCCAACGGCCTAAATTTTCCTAAAATTTTGCACTTACTTTTCCACCATTTTGATCTCCCTCTGAACAAACAAGTAATAGTTGTGTTCTTTATAAAATGCCGCATTCACTAGAAACAATTTTGTCTACATTTGAGGTAATAATGACTGAGAAAAAAGGGAAAAACTATTTTACATTTACATTGACAGAACAAATCACTTCCATGAAAACCTTACCATAACCAGCATATCCCAAGGAAAAAAATGTCCTTATTTTTCTTTAAATTTTGCAAAGTAGATCTGTAAACATCTAAGAGTGTCTTATCCTCACTTGTTCGCATTGAATGAAACCAAACTTGTTGATCTTCATTCAAAGGATTGTTTGAACAAAAGTGATAAAAAGTCCTAACTTTTACCGAAAGCCTATATATCCTATATAAGTACTCACTGTGTGATATTCATATACTTCTCCAGTTTTCCAGTTCACCAAAAACAATCTGTTTATGTTATTATTGATCCTGATTCTCCTGGAATTATCAGGAACTTTAAAAGAAGCCAAGATATGACCCCCAGAGATGGAAGAATGAACCCCAGAGATGGAAGAATGACCCCCAGATAGAGAGTAAACAACAACTTGTCTACCCTCACCACCCATCCATAGTATAAATATTAATCCTTTCTCTTCACTGACTGTTATACTCAGTGCATCGCTGTACTGTGTGTTTGTATATTCCTGTTCTATTTCTCCCTCACTATTATACATTAAAGCTCTCCCATCGACTGTACAGATAAACAGTTTATTATTACTAACTGTTATATCCCTGGGCCATCCTATTCCTCCTAATCCTGTTAAGGTGATTGTCTTCTTTATTCTCAATTCTCTTGAATCTAAGACAATCACCTTATTGGATATTAAACCGACATACACTAACCCATCTCTGGTTGTCATACAGTAGGCTTTACCGTTAAACTTCCCTTGATTGACCAGACCGCCATTACTACTATCGTACAATGCTATCGTATTCTTACAACACGTTAAAAACAGACGACCATCCAGTAAACAAACAGTCCGCCATTCTGAACCAAACTCGGTAAATTCCTCAGAATAATAAGGTTCTGACGTCAAAAATAACGGTTTTTCTTGAGAATCAGGATCAAATTTTAACATAAACAGATCGATAAAGCTGCAGTTTGTATCGTAATTACATCCAGCGACAGCCAAACGGCCTGTATCTAGCACGTCAATCACCGACACCTTGTAACCGTCTTGTACAGTGAATCGTGGTATCGTTGTATACACTCTGTGTGTTTGGAAGGCAAAAAGTGAAAAGTTAGGTCAGGGTTGGATGGTTGTATCCATGGTAACGAAGAATTTAGAGTGATGTTTGGCCGAAGCAAGGAGGTAAATGGTCGAAGGAATGATGAACAACCCCCAGACTGCGTAGTAGCCTAGGTCTTGCAAACGGTACTGAATTGTTAAATAAGCTATTGATCTATGCATGGAATTACAAAGTCGTGACCACATTGGCAGATGTCCAGAGCAAATTAATCGACAAAGTAATCTCGAAGATATAAGAAACGGGACGTTGAAGGCCTAATAATTAGGAATTATCGGGATACTGGCCTATAGATCGACCCACGACTTACAATGGTTTCCCATTAAGAAGAACTTTCTCGCGCATTAACGTGAAAAAAATACATGGCTTCGTGAATTTTTATATAGCAAACGGGGTAAAAAGTGCTAGAAACTGGAAAATCGACCGAATAAAATTTATTCCTATTAAAGTATCCTATTAAAACTGTCTAAATAAAGGTCAGAATGTAGAAAAACATTTCCAATTAATTACTGTGTGTTGTACGGATATGAAAATATTCCTTTCCCAAGATTACTCTCACATATTACAATTAACACCGACTATATGTTAATAAGCAGTTTCAGTCAAATTGATGAAATTGCATAGGCTATATTTAGTTGGCTTGAAATTTTGGCATAGAATGCAGAGAGGAACCATTTTATTGGCGATTTGAGATGACTTTCTCAATTTAACGACACCGTGATGTCCTATCACGCTTAGGGGTTCGTACCACCCCCCCCCCCCCACCCATTCGACACTAGACCATTCCTCCATTTCAGGAGTTATCTGAGGAACGAACAGCCCGGTTTATGAAAGATTTTCAATATACATGATTGCTTGTATATAGGTGAATGTAAAGTAAACAAATAATCAATATTTTTCTTATACTGTCATGTACAATCGCCTGGTAAAAACACATTTGAATCTTTTATAAAATTAAGAAAACAATAGTGAATCTTACGAGGTTTTTGTGGAGGCCATTTTGAAATGTGCTTAATTAGTTCTGAGAAAATTATATTAATGCAGCGGGAGTCCTGATCTGCGGATAAAATTAGAAAAATCGTTAAGAAACAAATACGACTTTCTAAAATATATTCTTATCGAGGAATATCGCAATAAATACAGAGATCAGTGGAACGGAAAGAAGACTTCTTTTGGGTGAATCATGTAGCCTTTATGATCTTTAACGAACAACCTTGCACATAATGATGCATGAAAAGTTATTGTTGGTCATCAGGAAAGGTTCCCTGGACATACTCTTTAATTTTCAGCTATTTTTAGTTCATGTTGGATTGCGAAAAAGACGACGTAATCGTGACACAATAGTTTAAATTTCGTAAAATTAATGACTTTATATACACGATGGTGAAAAGAGGAAATTTTCTTTAAAGAAATTAATATTTTTATTCAAACTGTCCCGTATAGGCATGTTGTACAATTTAGCTATACTTACCTAAACTGGAGTGCTGTTAATAAAAGTTCATAAAATTTTATATTTACTTACACTGGCAGACGGCTCTGTAAGATAGGTGCAGGTGAGCTACAGCTAATATTCTTCGATAGGTCTTGAATATAAACTTGTTCTTGATATAGTTCGATACGTTTGTTTTGTATACTGAGTTGCTGGCAGGTCAACGAAAGCGTGAAGTGCTAACACAAATTTCAAACAGATGGTCCTTTGAGATCATTGAAAAGAAAACAGTTTGCTATGGCTTTGATCAGAGGATCGAGGAAATTATCTACTGAATATTAGATAATAAACACTGACGCGTGGAGCACGAAAGAGGTAATGGAGGGTTGACTGATACAGTAAGAGATGTGGACAGGCTTGATCTGATCTGGTATCTATAGCAAATGAGTAAAAGACTAAATTACGCCCACTAACCCTTGACCTCTTTGATATAAACCATATCGCGTGACTTTTAAGTCAATATTGAACTAAAAGCAGTTCGTTGACGGTTTCCTTCTTAATTTAACCTATTTGAATCTTACTTGGAATGTTATGTCGTACCTTACTAAATACATATAAATTCATTCTCGAAAAGGGAGGGAGAGAAGGGGAGGGACCGGGGTGAGGGGGGGGGGGAACTGGCTTAACATCAATACAGGTGGTCTGTCTGTAAAGTCTACAGATCATTGAGATAATCACATAGCCTGGGATATCCCTCTCCCTCAATCTAACTTCCATTGAGTAAGTGGGCCACCATATTGGTCTCTCTATTTTCACAGTTTCACAGTATATTGTGCAGTTTAGATTAGTGGGGGATGTAGTGAAGTTGGGGGTTCAGACGGGAGTAAATAGGTTGGATGAAAATATGTTCCAAAATCGGTTCATCGTGTGTGTCAGTGCACATGCATGCAGGCGAAAGATGCTGAGCTTTCTGTATGAGCTTCGTTCTTCTATGAGTCAGCCTTAATAACTTCCATTCCCATTGGGACACCATTTCGGCCTCCAAATAAAATCACCCTGGAAAGCCTTGTTCAGCCTTGTAAATATATATACTGTACTGCTTTAATACTTAATATTAAGAGTTCCTAGGCAACACTGACGTTAGTTAGCACTTTTGACTAGCCATGCACGATAACGTACTTCCGTTTTAGCTCGAGCTGGCTGCTTTACCAAACACGTCAAGTCTAACAGTCTGTAGGGGAGAGCCTAAAAGGTCGTTATTTGTGCTCAGTTAAATATGGTAAGCAAATATTGGAGTACTCGGCGGTGTTGATTATAGTTAGCTTATATGGCTATACAAGATAATGACTTGCGACACTGCTGTTCCAATGCACCATATTTAACACAATACCCTATGCACATGGCACCGTTTATGGAAAGTTCACGACGAAGTTTCCTCATCCTGTATCTATAGCGAGGCCTTTCCCACACTTCGTGTTTACAAATGAAAACATAGGGATAAAGGTGAACAGTGGTGTATATATCTTGTTAACATTGGTGGGGAGGGGGCTTGAGGTTATCCACAGAGTTTGAGATGATGGGTAGCGAACCAAGAGCAAAGTGCGAGTGAGATTCCCGGGGAAGGTTATGAGGGAGGGTTGTCCCCCTCCCCTTCAGAAACCTTTGACTATCGTGATATTGAATAGTGCAAAATGGTGCAACTTGGAGATGGGGGTTTTTTTTGCACTTTTTCCTCACATATATCACACAAACTTTCCATA
>JAIPMN010011437.1:0-11110 GCA_020650975.1 Apostichopus californicus
GAAAACGGGCGAAAAAGAAAATGTTTGGTTTTGATGCTAGATTTGGATATCAAAGGTACCTTCCGATCAAAAATGTCAATGGGTTGACACCCGGGTGAGCTTTGTGTGTAAAGTTATACGAGGTCAAAGTTAATTTTCAGACATTTAATGCAATAACTCCCAGTGCCAAGGTGTGACACGGTTGATATTTTGGGACAGGTTGCAAATGGTATAGAGGAATATTTTCAAACTTAACGGTCATGTGATCCAAGATCACAAAAGGTCAATTAATGTTAAAAAACAAGTATTTTTGCGATAACTTGAGAACGAATTGTCCGTTAGGGTTGGGAGTTGCTTCAATGTAATCCAATTGTCGACCCGCATCTGGGTGACCCTTGACCTCAATTTGACCTCTGGTGACCTTTAAGTGTTTGGTGATTTTTACAGTTTCGATGCTATTTTCAGATGTCAAAGGTACCTTCCGATCATAAATATCGATAGGTTGACCCCCGTGTGACCTTTGTGTGCGAAGTTATATGGGGTCAAATTTTTCGGTCGTAGTTAGGATGGCTGTACAGACTTGTCGTGTTGTTTTTTGGAATCAGGAGATCAAACTACATATGAAACCACGGTCAAAGGTCACATTAGAAAAAATGTGCTTATTTTGGGAGGAAACGGGCAAAAAAGAAAATGTTTGGTTTTGATGCTAGATTTGGATATCAAAGGTACCTTCTGATCAAAAATGTCAATGGGTTGACACCCGGGTGAGCTTTGTGTGTAAAGTTATACGAGGTCAAAGTTAATTTTCAGACATTTAATGCAATAACTCCCAGTGCCAAGGTGTGACACGGTTGATATTTTGGGACAGGTTGCAAATGGTATAGAGGAATATTTTCAAACTTACCGGTCATGTGATCCGAGGTCACCAAAGGTCAATTAATGTTAAAAAAACTAGTATTTTGGGGGAGAAAATGGGCAAAGAAAAAAATATTTGAATTTTTACAGTTTTGATGCTATATTCACACCTCACCAATCAAAAATGTCAATGGGTTGACCCCAGGTGACCTTTGTGTGTGAAGTTATATGAGGTCCAAGTTAATTTTCAGACATTTAGTGCAATAACTCCCAGTGCCAAGGTGTGACACGGTTGATATTTTGGGACAACTTGCAAATGGTATAGGGGAATATTTTCAAACTTAACGGTCATGTGATCCAAGGTCACCAAAGGTCAATTAATGTTAAAAAACTAATGTTTTTGGGGAGAAAATGGGCAAAGAAAAAATATTTGAATTTTTACAGTTTTGATGCTGTATTTAGGTCTCATCGATCAAAAATGTCAATGGGTTGACCCCCGGGTGGCCTTTGTGTGTGAAGTTATACAAGTTCAATGTTCATTTTTAGACATTTAATGCAATTAACTCCCAGTGCCAAGGTCTGACACGATTGATATTTGGGACAAGTTGTGAATGGGGTGGTGGAACATTTTCAAACTTAACGGTCATGTGATCTGAGGTCACCAATGTTATCATATATGTTGACCCGCTTGTAGGTGACGTTATATTTCTTACATTTTAGACGCCATATTCAGATCTCAAAAGTGCCTTCCAATCAAAATTCCAATCACAATTTGTGATCACAAAAGTGTTGGCTATAGTGTTGGTTACTTTATGGGTACATGTAGGACCACAATTACTTGGACTATTTGAGCCCAATCTTGCTATGATAATATTATGTGTATTGTCATATACTCCTACGCAAGGAACCACAGTGGTGCCCTTGGGCTCTTGTTTCAATTACTTATCCATGTTCTGATATTATATAGTTGCTGTTAGAGGACCACCAGTCCAAACTGAGTCTAGGAAACTATACAACATTTCAAGTTACCCGGACATTGAATGACGGCAGAGATTATGCCTCCTACATTGATCTGATGATGTCATCGCCCGGTGATAGTTACCATCTGATGAAGGAAGAATCAAGAAAGGTTTGTAATCACCAATGCTATTCAAATTTGTCTTCTAACATTACATGTAAGACTTGTAGTTAAGAATTGGTTACCTGAAGTGGATCACAATGTTGAAGTGGTTAGACTGTTGGCCGTACAACTACCTCTTTGTGGTTAAATATACCCAACAGTGACCAGAATCTATGCAAACGTCTGGTGGGCAGTGTGAGGGATGGTATTTTCAGTTCATGAATTAGGAATTAAGTTTGATCCTACGTTCTTTCACATGGTTTGATAAAAAGCTTCACTCATCGTGGCTGCAATTTGGTGATGATCAATGGGGATGTCTTTAATTCACCTCCCTTTGTATTTTTAGTTAGTGTTCAGGTGTTGTGGCAAATTTGCAGTTGCGGGAGTGGTTTGTTGATTAGGTGTGAGAAGGAAGGAGTGAGACAATTACATGCCGTCCCAGTAATTCTCTGAACACTCATCAAAACCAGAAGGATTGATATAAGCCAGTATACATCTACAATCACAGGAACATCTATGCCTCGACTTTATTTCTGTAGGGTTTCTACCCCATGGGACAAAATTAACCTAAATATTGTTATGGAATTCTTTAATACAATTACCAGGTTTTCCTTAATTCTTTTATATATATATATATATATATATGTGGAATTGTTTTTTTTTTGAGTAGATATCAAGCATTCTCATCCTCAGTATAATTGATTTCAATATCTTTTATCCATTAGCATGTAGACATTGATCACCTCTGTGCTGCCAGTAGAGTCTCTCATCAGTTCAGACTTAAAAGAAACAATGATGGAGACACTGACATGGTTGATGTGAAGTTAAAAGTATCACAACATGAAAAGAACCAGACAGCCCTTATCCTCCAATCAAAGGTGAGTTATGTCTGCTGAATGTCTTCCAGCTGTTTGTGTTCTCATATGACTCTTCATTACATAATAAACAGAGGCGTCTTCTCTCTTCTGATCATTTCTTTGCTTAGTAATGTCCTATCTGCTGGAAGTCTTGCAACTGTGTCCAGGCTGTCTGAATAATGTCAGTGCTGTGACTGAATTATAGTTATTTGTTGGCATTTTAGGAGTGTTAGCTCAGTGGTTAACGCCGGTGCCTTTCCATCATAAGGTCCCGAGTTTGAGTCACTCCAAGATTAATGTACAGTATGTCGTCCAGTTACAGAGTTGTTGACAATTCATCATTATGGACGTTAAATAAGAATCTAAGAGACTGACTTGGGTCAGCTTGCGGCTTTGATACGCCTATAATGGCTTCTTCGCGAGTTCCTGCTTGCAGGAGGATCTAAAATACAAACATACATACTTACATGTTCTCTCATGGATCCTTTTCTTTGTAATATTTATAGTGGATGACAATTGAATTTAATTATAGTAGTCTGTTATTCTGTAATTAATGAGTAACTAAAAATGCAGTGAAATGCTGAAAAAAATTTAACATATCACCCATGTTTTATTCTATGCACAAGTCAACAGTTATTGGAAACTGTTTTGTGGGTATCTTAGGTGTCTGTTATTCTGTAATTAATGAGTAACTAAAAATGCAGTGAAATGCTGAAAAAAAATATTTACATATCACCCATGTTTTATTCTATGCACAAGTCAACAGTTATTGGAAACTTTTTTGTGGGTATCTTAGGTACAAATTAGATCCTCCATAAATGATAGGTATGTTGTCACCAAGATTCATTTACCTTGGGATTTAACACATTGATGATGTGTTGTTCTATGTCTGTTTCAGTCCAAATTTTCTATATTACATTTCTACTTTAATCCTAATCAGTCACAGGGGTGTGATAGATAGTCTGCTCTATTGTATGTTAACAATTCTTACATTTAAAGTTTCATTGGTCATATATATTTTTCGGTTTTTTTTCTTCAGGTGAAAAACATTCTCTTATCTCCAGAAAGCCAGGAAATCCTTTTAAGAGGTCTACATCCAGGTGAGTTTTTAAGTGGAATTTGAACAAATGGTTGTACTTAGTTCTAAAATCCACCCTGAGTGAAGTTGGAACAAAAAATGAATGCTCATTATCTTAGACATGCACCAGTTAAGTGTGCATTAGTGGAGATGAAAAAGTAAGCAAACATACAGAACATGGACCCAGGTGAGTGTCTAAGTAGATGTGAAAATGTAATAGCATTTGGTTTAGAAGTAGACACACCTAAGTGTCACTTATAACAACTAAGGTTATCGGAAAACATTTAATCAATAACTGCTTTGTAGCTCAAAGCAACTTTTGAAAGTGAAACTGTATACAAGACTAGAATTTATGCACCAGACGAGGGCTAATAGTTGAAAAGTTGCACGAAAGTTTTGGACAGGATACTTAACCAATTTATTGTGTGCACGCACCAACGTTCTCCATGCAGAGGTTGTATGCTTCTCGTGGGCCAATTGTGTACTTACTTGTGCATGTTATTTGTGAACATTGCTCATTGTTCAAACCTTGCACACAAGTAGCCTGTGATTCATGCACTCTTAGTTATACATGCGAATCTAGTCTTTTCTCTCCTTCGAATGTAATGTGGATGTTGTTGTCCTCACTTTCAGACTTACACAAATATGAAAAGTTGAAAGGAGACATTGCAAAGCTTCTGGATAAACAACATTGTAAACAGCTAGGTATGGTCTTTGGGCTCATGCCAGCAGAAAATGAAACAATTCAGGAAGCAGCAGAATCTGGAAAGATGCTGATGAAAATATTGGATGAAAGAGAGCTCATCATGCCAGACAGATTGATCGGACTGTATGAAGGATTGAAAGGCATTCACTTTAATAAGGTGGCAAGACTGGTGCTGGAGTACATTGATACGTCACAGGAGAAGAATGGAAAGGAAAATGAAGGAGAGAAAGATGATAAGAAAATGGTTTGTGCTTAATAAAAACTTGTTAACACATAACATGTTAAGCGTGAATCAAAACAAAAGTCACTTTGAATAAAATCAAGATCTTAGAAGTTTAGAAGGCCTAGTACAGACTGTACTTTCTGATATGAAAAGTATTCTTTTAGCTGTCATACAAGTCTGTCTGAAATTTCATCCTTCCACTAATTGTGACAGTTTCTGTTTACTTAAAGTTACGTTTAAAGATATCAAATGTACAGAAGTCTGTGTAGAAATTGACTTAGCCAAATCAAATGCAGTAAGTAGTTTTCTCTTTTCATAAAAGAATGATAAAAAATGTGAATTTTATAAACCATTTGTAATATTTACACATTATTGTTTCAGGTAAAAGTTCCAGAGAAACCGGTGGTCATTTCAAAGAGGGAACCACAATTGTCAGTCAATTTCAAAATTTTGATAGAAGAGGGATACAAGAGACTGGATGTCCAAAGAGCCTTGAAATTGTCTCATGGAAAACTGGACTTGGGAAGACGGCTATTGCTGCTTGCTAAGGAAGAGCATGGTAAAGTACCCATATATTCAGCTACATGGGTATTTCTTATTTATGTCTTCCTGATTTAATCAACCTCAATCTTATATGACATTCTAGGACCACATTTCATGCCCTTGGCTGCTTCAGTGTTCATGGAAGAAAAAGTATTTTTTATTTATTTTTGTAGGAATATTACTCATAAAATAGATGAAAATAGAAATATAATCTAGATGCCGTGAATAATCCTTAGTCTTGTAACCGTCAATGAAAAATTCCATTAATCACATGGAATATGTCTAATGTTCACTGTTCCACATTTAAATATATTGCATTTTTCATATTTGTACATCTACATTTAGCCAATAGTAGCAGTTTTGTGGTAAAGTGGCTTTTCTAATAATGTGAACTGAAACACTACATGCAATTAACACATGTTTAATTAAAGTGGCAAAATACTTTCCTTTCACATAAAATATATTACTTTTCTCCTCCAGAGAGACTTCCTTTGTTCCCAGGGTCAAATCTTTATAAAGAACAATACTTTGATCAGCATGGAGGAGAGATGTTTATCGCAGGTGTTAGCCTGCGTGTACCAGCTGGGGCACTACACACTGGAAGGATTGTTAGTCTGTGGGTTTCTACTGAACCTGCCATTAAAGGACCTTTCTCAAACAAGAGTCTGAGGTTGACCCCCTTTGTGAAATTTGGTCCAGAAAGCCTTACCTTACACAAGCCTGTCACCTTGATTATACCACACTGTGCTTTAACTACAACTAACCAGATGAGTATTGAAGTGTACTCTGGTGTCTTACAATCAGGTCTGTTTTTTTTTCTTTTGCCGTGTGTTTTTCTACTCCAGTGAGCATTATATATAGTTAATAATAGTTATGAGCTTGTGTGTACCACGTCTTGACTTGAAAACATGGTATGCCTAAAAGTGCATATTGGTGTTATTTGACACTGTGTGTGTGGTTCCATGTTAAATGAATACAAAAACCCTGCTTTTTCTGTAGAGGTCAAAGTCTGAAACATTTGTAAGCACAATCATTCAAAACAGGTTGTATGAACTTCATATATGTAATATTCAAATCTACTGGGATATGTAAAACAAATGTTAAGTGCTTTGTGGTGGTCAAAGGGTCATTTGAGGTCAATATATGTCAATAACTGCTCAAGTTAAGCTGGAAGGAAAGTCACACTTGATATGTGAAATCACCTGAGTAAACAAACACAATGGGAAGTAAAATCACTAAGCCTTCTGGTTCTGTGTAATGTAGAAATCAATATCTCAAGAAAGAGGTAAGGTTCAGACAAATCATCTCCATTTCTAGGAACCTTTCTCTTTTTAGTTGTACCTTGAGAGCAACATTTCAAATGTTGCACCATTTTACGGAGAAATAAACAACATTCCCAGACGGAAATAATACCCTTCAAGCTGTGTTAAACTTCAGGGTTTTATCTAGTGACCTTGCATCCATACAAAGAGTTAGAAACATAATATTTTACTATTTTGATATTCTATGTATGCAGTGTTGCATTTTCTACCACCAGACTGTCGCATTAAAATCATTTATGGTATAGTTTAGGATTGGTGTTCTACCTTTCACCATGTTATAAAAATTTACAGGCAAAATGTTTTAAAATTATCTTCAGATAAATCTGTCAAATGGAGCTTAGAAAGGAAACACCTCAGCTGCTCTATGAATAGTCAGCACCTTGCAGTTGAAGCTCAGAAACCCTGTCTCATTGGTCTTCATGTCCCTTTCATACCTAAGATGAGGAAGCGTCTTTGTATTTTACCGATTGTAAACAGAGTTTCTGATTCGGGGGATCAATTGACAATCCATCTTTGGTTTCATAATGATGACACACTGGAACATAAAGTAAGTAGCAGATTTTGTCAGCTCAAGTGGTATTTTTAAATATCTCATGGATTCCAGTTATCTGCCTTTCTGAATGACACATGGTTCATACACAGATTTATACAGGTTGATTCATTGTTAACCATATTAGCGATGGAAATGAAATAGTTCTAGCTTGATGCACCCTACAGGCTCAAACCTCTCTGACAGTCAACTTTTGAAGATATAGTTAAGGGAAGGGTCAAGTGAGATAAGCTGGTTAATGCTATCTGTGGTCATTAATGGTTGAATATTATAACTTTGCAGTGGTTGAAACACACTGATCAGATGTCCTAGAACAAAATTGAATGTTCATAATTTATTGATGGTGGTCATTGACAACTGACAACAAGTTTTGTAATTAAAAACACATTTGTAAAACACACCTTGACCAGGTGTCCAAGATTAGACAGTGAAGATTTATATTTCAGAACATAGGCTGTCAGACTATTAATGGTCTTTGATAATGCATCCTATCAGACACTCCATTGTATTAGATATTCATAATATCTCCTTTTATTTATCGAAGAATGACCACACCAGAGAGGGCCATACCAGGGAGATGATATTGCTTCCTGGTCATACATAGGACAACTAAGCAGTGTGTGCATTGTTGTTAATATTCAAATTTACATAATAATAATCTACTATCCAATTGTTTCTTTTTTATATTAATAGAGTCTTACCCATGAAGAAATCTACCAGCAAAAGGGAACCATAATTCATGATCCTGTGTTTGTTCATCTCAAATCTATGACTTCAACTTTACATGTTAGCACTAACTCCAGTACATCACAGTGTAATCCACATCCTAGAAAAGTGGTTAGTAATATTTGTTAAATGTTCTTATTTATTTGTTGGCAACATGTACAGAATGCAGCTAATTCCTGTTCCAAGGGTAATTTGCATTTTGTTGGAAGTATAGTTGTATGCATCTATTGAGTGGTATGTATATGTAAGCATATGTTGTTATTCATATAAACATGATGGTATGTTAAAATTGCCTCCTGCTGCGATTCCTATGATATTCAATGAATAAAAATGGGTCAGATTGTCCCAGCTGCAGTTGTCTATACAGTTGATTTCATTCTGGACTAGTCCTTCATTCCATCCTCATTGACTCTCCATGTATTGATTATATAAATATTTTGTAATGTGTGTAACTGTTATGGTCTCTTATTTATTTCTTTTTTATTTTGTTGCTAGTACGAATAATCATTCTGTTCAAAGCTTATAAGATGAAAATAATATTTTGTTGATAGTTTATAGTCTAGCCTGAAGGCCAAGGCCATGGCAAATGACTTTACAACATCCATCAATCTCAATATGCATAATTCCATTAGTTGGTCATAGAGTACTTCAGTTTACCATATATGTGTCCACTGGGGGACATTGGGGGTGTTCAAAGTAAAGCTCACAGTTATATTTACAATTAATTTGCATTTTCCAATATTGACACCTGGATGAAGACAGGCAGTTGAGGTTAATTCCCTTGCCCAAAGCCAGATCATAACGATCCAGTCGACAAGTACTGCGACCTACATTCTTTAAATTGCAAGCCTGGTGCCCTAACAAATTGACCACAATGTTAAAGGCTCTCAAAAGTTTGATAAATTAATAATCATCACTTGATGTTTTCCTCTTCAAGGATGTTGCTATGGAAACCCTATGGTTGAAGAACAGACACAAGCTAGAATTCCGTCTTCAGAATAAAGGGATCAAAGAAACTGTCAATCTGGAAATAGAAGCAAGATATGGGATGTCAATGAAGAATCTATTCCAGCTTAATATTCAGTTGCAGGTAACTTGATTTTGGTTTAAATTAACAAAAAGAAAAATTTGAATACAAGGAGTTTAACATTTCACTTTGGATTTAGCTACTGAGACTCCTTTTATATTTAACTTTTATTATATTTGTTTACCACTTTTACATTCTCTAATTAAGTCATGTTTTTATATTTATTGAAATCTCTACTTTGTTTGCCTAAATTGATGAACTAATTTCCATAATACAGGTATAAAACATAATGTTACAATTTTACAATAAAAAAAATCCTAATGACAAGTCATCTTCATATCACAAATGTAGTACTTACAAAATATCTTAAACAGTAAGTACTAATTAACGTATCTTAACATTATCACTTAAACTACGTTTTGATACACACTGTCAATTGATAGAGGTGAGATATTAAGAAATTAATTTTCTAGGAGCATCATCAAGCTTTCCTCTTCATTTCCTCTTCACAGATTGACAAATTAATACATATTGAACAAATCACTTCTCCATTCCAGCTCGTCCTACCTGAATGTGAGTAATTAATTACATGATTACAATTTAATAGCATGTTAATTTATTGTAGGCCTTTATATGTAAAGTGTTGATGTTTGTTGCTTTACAGTCCTTTCATATGAGATGTGTACATGTAACCTTATTTTTCATACATCAACATTTAACATACTGCCTGCAATTCCTTACACATCAGATGTGTGCACCTAATCCTACTTTGCATAGAGGAGTCCTGGCTGCAGTTGCCATGTCAACTGGGGGACTAACTATTGGCTATTTGCAATATTTGATGTTGAGGAAACATCAGTTCTGACACCATAGCAACACACTCACAGACTGGGTATATATACTGTATTGAAGTCTCACTGCAGTGAAAAATTAAAATAAAGGAAATTCAACCACCTGTTTGAAAATATACATTCTGGAGTTTAATCAGATTTTATGTTTAGTGTCATTCAAAACTGAGCTTTTAAGGTTTATTTTGCCCGTGTGTGTAAGAAACACATCACTGTTGTCTCACAATCCTGAATGTTGTTTGAATTTACTGTATGTAGAGTATTATACTTAACGTATTTGCAATTTCCTTTTCTTTAAACCTCACAGCCATCATTAACTCTTTTGATCAGCTAAAGCAGAACTTATCAAAACATCTTAATGTTGACCAATCTACCCTGCTGGCAAATATTTTCCAACTTCCTGAAGAAGGAATAACTGATATCAAGAAGCACAAAACACCAGGAACTCTTTTATTCGAGAAGCTGACCAAAAATTCACTGATATCTCCCACAAACATCACAAAATTGGAAAATGCCCTAACAGAACAAGGCAATGAAGAATGTGCAAAACTTGTCAGAAAATTCAGAAGTAAAAATCCTGTAGTTCAAGCAACAATGTGCCCAGAATAATGACTGAAATCATATTGTGGGTTATTGTAACCAAATAATGATGAATACGAACATCATATCAGCAGTGGTGCTGCACCCAGGAATGTATTCACTTGAGAGCAGGGGGGGGGGGGGAGTCGGTGAGACATTTTGTACAAACTGTTATTTACAGTCAGAGCTTATAAACACAGGACTATAAGTTTACTTACACCTGTAGGAGTTACATGGAATATTCTCTTCCCTTGTCTTACACTGTTATGTATATATATACTCTATGTGACTACGTCCATATTGGTAAACTTGTCTGTAATAGGCAAACAATTACAGTATCATATGCAGTCATGTCAGCATGTGTGTGTGCGTGTATGTGGCCCAAACCTGATAATATGGATGTATTGCTTCCCTATTGTGAGCAGGGGGTAGGAAGCTTCCAAAAATTGGGGGGACACAACATCAGAGGGGCACTTTCTCATTCCACAACCACCACTCGTTATGCTAAAAACTGATACACACCGGCCATATCACTTAAATATATATGATGTGTTAGTATGCTATCAATACTATTATGGTACACATGAATAATTAAAATTAAATATTAAAATTAACAAAGGCTTAAGATATCCAAAAGACAGTTGTTCATCAAAGGGGCACATTTTATTTGCCAGTAGTGCACATTGGCTATTTTGGA
>JAIPMN010011446.1:0-26690 GCA_020650975.1 Apostichopus californicus
CCACCTGCATCCCCTTAACAAATCTCCTCCCCCCCCCCCAAAAAAAAGAAGAGAAACAAATGAAAAAGGCACCAATAACTGAAGTATAAACCCAAAGTATCTGAGTGACAAATTTGCAAAATCAAATGAAATCATTAATTACTATTTATTAACATCCCCTGATTTAATGAGACATGGTTGAAGGGACAGTAGAGGGGACCAACTGGAAATTTGAAATTCCATACAATTTTTGAAAAAGAACAGAAAAATTTGTGTCCTACAAAAAAGAACCTTACATAATTTTATATACAGCATGGGAACAAGTGGCACCACTTCTACTGTACTAGACAACAGAAAAGCAAGCTGAATCCCTCTATTCCTTCTTTCTCCCAACCCCCCCCCCCATGTTCCATCATACCCTTCACCCAAACTGCTTATATTATAGAGAACCATGATATTTGTAGAGCAAGCATACCTACCACATTAATACCATCTAAATATATCTAACTGATGCTGTACAAGGTCAAACTTAAACCTAAAATTAACTTGTCATCTCTGAGGGAGGCAAGAAGAATTATTAAAGCCAAGACAAAAATTTCTCATATCCTCAGCCGCCACACCACTCTAAGAACAACACAACGGGAATTGTATTTCCAAGGTTACAAAATTGTCACTGTTCGCTGCTGGGAGTATTATTTTTTGTCATAGTTACCAGCCTTAGCGTATAAATCGAAGCTAATTTTATTTGGGATTGACCTTCTTGACAAAATTAGGAAATGGCGAATGACTGAACCCTTGGGTAACAAGCGATCAGCACGTGTGGTAATCAATCAGGCCAAGTTTTGAGAACCATAAAAAGCTATCAGGATCGGGCGGAAGGCGGGATAAATTAATGGAAACTTTACGAGAGTACTCTTTATACATCTCTGCCGATGTCTGATACGAGAAAGTTTCCCAGTCGTCGCAACGACGACGTGAAGGAACTAGATTATCCAAGGTTACCGTTTTGTGTCTGATTGGAGATGATATCATCCACTAGGGATATCTAGCAGGAAGCAATGTATTAAACTACATACCAAGATTGGAAAACTGTCGTAATTTAAAAACTCTAAATATTAGACGCAGGGGCAAAACCAGATGCAGCAAATGATGAGGGACGATATGGGATATGGTTTCTTTTATCTTCTAATATACCCTCGCCAGTCGATGAAGAGAAATTTTTTAGTAAAATTTTGTCATCAATTTTTAATTTATTTTTTCTCTTCTTACTTTTTGTTGGTTTTACGTACATTGTTCAATCTAAACGGTGTTTAGAAGTTAATGATATTAAACGAAAAGCAGATTATGGGTCTTGCGAGGTGTACTCATGTCTAAATCCTTGATATATGATAACGGTATATATGTGATACAAACCGATGACAATTGAAATCTATTTGAATTTAACACGCCCTTTGTGGTAATTTTGCGTACAGATAAATAACGTGTTCTGAAATTGATCATATATTTTTGAAAAGTTCTAAGTGAAAACTGGACGACCAAAAATCCATTTGTTTTAAAGAATATAAACACTAAAAGGAAATGGGGAAATCCTACATGCTAAAGGAAAATTTTTGAAACAAATTTTTGGCCACACAGACTAGTGGTTTCATAAGCCACCTTTACAAAGAAGGGACTAAGTTCCAGAAAACATTACTTTTGTCACTTTAGGCCACCAAAACCAGACCAGTATTATGATAGAAATAGTAATCAATGATTTAAGAAAAAAGAATTTTAACTTTGTCAGACACACAATTGTCTTTTGTGAACTGAATGCTGTGCAAACTGTCTATAAACAAGAACGAGCAATGACATAAATGTTGCAAACACCAAGATCTTTCTAGCTGTAATTAAATGGGTCAAGTGTGAATATTTACAAAGGGTTGGTCACATTGATGCAACATTACAGACCAAAGCTTATTAAGGCAGTGTATGAGGCTGTAATTAAAGTCACCACATTGATTGACAGTTTGATATATTCGTCTATGTCCATTAAAACCTTCTATAAAACCCAGCAAACATTTTACTATTAAACTCTGCGAGTATATATAAACGAAATTCCTATGACAAAATGGCTGACAACACAACAAACCGACCAGCACTTTTCCTATCTGTGCCAAGTTCCAACCAAGCATGGTCCATGACTCGTTTTTCTGATGCACAATTACTCTTTATTCGGTACTGGGGAAACCAAAAAGCATTTCTTTCGGTTTACCGCACCGTCGACGTTCGTGACAAAGTAGATCGGTGTCGACCCATTGGAGATATTCTACAGATTAAAGACATCTGGTATGCAAAACGCTTCTCAATTTATGACCACTTATACCCCTGGGGGTTCCCCACAAGTTTTTGAATGTAAAATGATAAAAAGATGAAAAACAGAATAAGATATTTCGTGTCCTCTTCCACCAAAACGGATCTGAACTTTTGTCTTTTTGGGGCAAACTTTCTAGGTGGGGCAAACTTTCTAGGTGGGGAAAAATTACTCAGGTAAAAGAAACAACTTAAAATAACTCATTTATAAAATTTCAATGACTTTTCACATTTTTCCTCATGTTCACTTTTCCAGGCCTTGAAGTTCAAACTTGATTTTTTTCAATTCCATTAGTTTATGAATGTGGGAACCGTGTTTAATTCCCCCCTTGCCCCCCCCCCACCCACCTCCCACCATAATTCATGGTGCTCTTATAACACCATGCAAAAGTTTATGCAGGGTTAACCTAACATCTGCACATGTATCCTCACATTTAATCCCATACTCTAGGCTTCTTTGGGTGCAAATAATGTGCTTTCTTTCATTTTTTCACTACTGCATCTTCATGTATCAATATATATATTGATATATATATTTAGATTATACATTTTGGTGATCTTTATCTGGAGTGTAAGGCGTTTATTTGACGTTGATATTTGAGGAGGCTTCAATCCCCTTCTTCTCTCCCTACATGCAATCCTTTTTTCTTCCCTCTGCCTATCAAAGCTACTTTTTGTAAGAATTGTCTTCCCGTTTAATAATGCGGAGTGTTAGCTCAGTGGTTAACGCCCGTGCCTTTCAATAATAAGGTCCCGAGTTCGAGTCACTCCAAGATTAATATATGTCGTCCAGTTACAGAGTTGTTGACAATTCATAATCATGGACGTTATTATGAATCTACGAGACTGACATCGGTCAGCTTGCGGCTTTGATAAGCCAATTAGTCTTCCTCGCGAGTTCCTGATTACAGGAGGATCTAAAATACATACATACATACCAGGCCTCGACAAATTTTTTTAAAACTACTCACCAACTTGCGACCGAGTCTTAAATTGTACTTGCCAAAACGTTAAATTTACTCGCCATTTTTTCTCGCAAAGTGTTTGTGTGATATAAGCCTAGGTAGTATGGCCTAACTTAGGATATCGCGGTTTAGTGTTACTGTTAGTTGTTTACAGCAAAAACGATCTATTTAAATTGTGCTTCGTCAAAAGTGTTTAAAACATGATATTCATGCGTTACCCCTTTCTGAGTTGTCGTTACGCATTTATTTAAGTTTGTAGTTTTCCAGTTTTCCTATCGTGCATCATTTAGTCGATTAGTATCAAACTAGTTTTCGAGCTGGTGAACAGAGCTGTTCCTTAAGACCTACTTGTAACAGTGCACTTGATAATTCTACTGTGATGTGTAACATTAGGCAATAGGCCTCTGTTGATTGACTCACAAGTTAATAGTAAGCCTATCGTATAAAGGCAGTGAGCGAATGAGCCACTCGCCAATATGTCGAGCGTAATGCATTTTTTGCTCGCCAGTCGCAAATTCTAGTCGCCATTGGCGAGTTGGCGACCGTATTTGTTGGGGCCTGATACATACACACATACATACAACATCAATCAACAAAGTAACAAGTCTTTCCTTTTTTTTCCTTCTTCGAACTCTATCAAAGCTTCCTCTGTTAATTTTGTCTCCTCACCATTAATAATTTCTTGTTTCTTGACTTCCTTCGGCTTGAGTTTCTTGACGATGTCCTTATCCACTCTCCTCTGCCAGTTGGGGGTGTCCTGCTCTGCCTCCATGTCCGAGTCATCTGTGTAGGTCCTGGTCTCCGATATAGACGATATCGATTCCTGACTCCTGAAGAAACAAGATCATATGAGTCAAGATTGGTTATGATTTTTCATTGAAAAAACTTCCATATTTTTCTACAGAAACAGATAAAAAAAAAAAGGTTCTTACAAAGCTGTGAAGGTTTAAAATGTTAAATAGTTATTTGTCTTTTCTGATTAGGCAGGAGTTAAACAATAATCTGGGTGTTCAGTTGCTGACTGTAGTTAGTCGGATAACTCCAAGCCTGTTTGGCTTCAAAAAAATGACTTGTTTAGAATACATTAAAATCTTTTGTTTACCTACAAATAGTGTTGAAGGGACATCCAATGGTGCTTTCTCGTTTACATGAAGTTAAAGGAATATGTTTGGGTTGAGTTAATTAATTAATTTATAAAACGATGGATTAACATTTAGACCTGCACTGAGGGGCTCACTTTCATCAACGAGTGGCACTTTGAAGTCCGAGCATTTCAGTTTGCGCACATTCTTGGAGCTGAATATCATTTAAAAGCCTCGGTAACTATAGGAACATTACTAGCACTCATCTTTATTCCCTGTTTTTAGTTTGAACTATAATAACTATAAACAATACTTAAATTCCTTCTGAAGTCATCCTTTATTGAAGGTTTACGAGTTTATGACATATAAATGTTTAAACCTATATGAGCACTTTTAGGTTAAATTTGTCAATTTCTGTGACCCTGTTGCAACCTCGCACAATTTCCTCGCATCAATTGGTTTGATATCCAATGGCTTGTGCTATTTTTGAGGGGGAAAGAAAATTGAATTGACCTTTCCAAAAATTCCCCGGCGTTAATTTCATAATTTTTAACTTTACAGCACTCCGATAATCTAGACACATCTGTGCCGAAACCTATTCTCCGAAACTTATTCCTTATTCGAACACTGGTCTTATACAATATAATAAAACTGAGACTTTAATAAAAAAAATAAATAAAAAAAAATAATAATAATTTGACAAAATTGAACTTGAGTCATAACCGCATACGTGTGCATTCTTGGCCTTATCATTTCAACCGTTAAAGTCGAACACAGATTTCAAAACTGCAACATGTCATCACCAGATTACAGTATGCGACAGCGAAAAAAACCAAAATTATTCGGACAAAATGAGACCAGCTCGCAGAAAGTGCAAAGCGAGAAGAAGAGTATAGAAATGATTTCATCAATGCGCTCTGACAAAACATGTCGTCTTCTTTGGTGGCCTTTATACATGACTGTGTAATCGTTGTCAAAGAAATGATCAATGATCCTCTGGAATGAAAATGGAGGGGTGCAGAGGGGGGTACAGAAAAGGGGACACTATAACAATAATAGCTCTAGTTTTTCTTGTGTGTACCTCATGTAGGTTGACAAGGTCTGTATCTACTTAAACAAACCAACAAGAAAAACAAAACAACACACACATGTATTACATCCAGCAAATCCTCTACGCACCTGTATCAATATTCATTGTCTTGTCCCCCTTTACCCCATCCCCTCCTTGCTATTACACATCACTGACTTGATTGTCACCTTATAAAGTTCATTTGGGAAGAAATTCTGTCAGACTGTTTAGCCAGGTAGAGATTGAAGATTGAAAAGTTTAAGGACAAGCTCTTGGATCGGGCTGTTTACGAACATTTGTAAATCCTTGAAGCTGTCCGATTACCGGAAAGGATCTTAAATTATGTTTTCTCAATCGTAGATCTTAAAGGAATATGTTTACAAATAAAAAGTGTTGGCTGGGGTGCAATTTATCAAATTTGAGTACTAAAACTTCTGCTGTCATTATTTACCCCCCCCCCCAATCACATCACTGTGCTCCCTCAAGATGAACTATCATGCAGATGAAGATATTCACAACTCTAGTCCCTTCCTTTGTGGGTCCTCCTCCCCCACCCCCCCCCACCCAACCCTTTTTATTTCTATTCCATTTGCATTATAATATCCTGCTTTTATCGACGGATTTATGACACCGACTTAATATTTTGCTCATTTTTCGGATAACCATTCAACTATGCCATGGTGCTTGCTTGTGTAACCTAATGGTACAATTTGATATATGTAAACGCATATACCCACAACCCCGCTGCCCACCCTCCACCCACACCCTACCTGATGGTAAAGAAATCCCACTCTAATGTAAGTATAAACTTGAACTGAACTGAGAACACACAAACAATTATCAAGACCATCATACTGATTGCTTCAACTCCAAACACCATTTGCTTCTTTTGCACTCATCACTACCTAACCTCTAGGTTTGCTTCCGAGCACGAGAGGAGAGAACCATCTCAAATTATTGATAGATGGTAGAAAACACATCAATCATTTGTATTAAATGGGTTAGGAGAAGAATCGTCAGACAGCCATACGCAATAGCAATGATTACTTATTTGAATTATCAGAGCACGAAACTGACCAAACTCTTTCTCTGTGAAGGAACTGCTCAAAAGCTATAACTCATCAAATGCAATATGACGTTCCATCTGTGTATGAATATCTACAAGATTTTTTTTCCTTCTCGAAAATCATATGGAAGGAGCTTTGTTAATTTTCGAAATGGAACTTTCCATCATTTTTTTTCTTTTCTTCGAGGCCTGCATTTAATATTACAGAAAGTAATATAAGTCATCGAAATCATCCCTGTGTTAGAGTGTCAAAATGAGATATGTTTATGCATCGTCACTTGAACCTTTCTTTTCTTTTCATATATTCTTCTATTTCCGTTCCAATTGCCCGGAGGTAGGTTATAAGTTATGGACCAAAGAAGGAAAAATAAATCAATAAATAAACAAAGACATTGAAAAGGGGAATTTGTTTAAAATTAATGTTTATTTTTGTATTCTTTGAACTGATGAGTTTTGTGACAAATGTCATAAAACAAGCTTGATGATTGCATGCATGACTTACATTTGACTGGACATGGGAATTAAGCCTTGACCTACAAACATTCTTGTTCACATTTGCAAATAAAGCGAAGAGGACCTGATTTACCCCCAAGGATGATCAACTGCATTGTGTGAAAAACTTCCCATACTCGGGGGGGGGGGGGGGAAGGGCCCCCTGAAATGTGATCTATCAGGGAAGGATCCTAAACCCCTCAACATGATTGTAGTGAGAAACACATTGCAGTCTGATGCCAATGCAGCCCAGAAGGGATTTATAAAACTTGAACTTTAATACTGTCAGAAAAACTCTGCTTGAAAAGTAAGTAATTAAATAACAATTGCAAATTATTATACTACATATGTAGTTTAGGACTTCTAAATACAAGTTTTACTCATTTCTAGACCCACCTAAAACATGAAAAGTACTAACAAGCCAAATCTGAGGTCATACCGATTGATTCATTGTGGTAAATATAAAATAATATTAAAAAAAAATGCTAATGATGTAATAATGATTTCTATTTTAGATGATAGCATAGACCCCACCTTTAATATCTGTCATTCCCCTCGAGACAGAACTCTGAAACTATTACAGCAAATCTAGCACAGCAGGCACGTGGAATTTATGCTCTAAATATATATCTATATATATATATATATATATATATATATATATACCAGGGAGATTAGCAAATGTCAAAGCAAGGAAAGAATATTCAATTTATGCCTTCTCTTAATGGGGTAGTAAATCAGGCTAGGCTTCATATACACATACTAATTCATCTATGGTTTATGAAACATTAGAAAAAGCTACGCGCGGATGAATGGGATCAAACCTACAGAGGATAAAGAACCGGATTGGATACTTTAAAGCGATACTGTCAAACTACTGCAAATGTTGAAAATCTTTTGTCCTAAATAAAATTCATATTTTATCCTCTGAGATATATTATTTTTTAACAGGAACTTAGTAAATTTATGTATCAAATGCTCAGGAAAGAACACTCAATTTAGTCCTGCTCTTTTGACGGGGGGTGGGGGCGGGGGGGGGGAGGGTAGTAAATCACAGAAAGATGGAATTAAACTATAAAAGTCTTCTATGGTTTATGAACAAAACCAAAATCAAGGTATAGAGATGAACAAATCAAAAACCACAGAGGAAGAAAAGATCATGGTTGTTTTAAACCAATACTGTCATAAACTTAAATCCTTGTATATCTGTGTCCCGCAGTCCATCCATACTCACTACATACTCACTACATACCCATACTCACTACTTAAAGACAAATGTGAGCCTCATGAAAGTTTTGAGTATTACAGCCACAGAAAGAAGAGTTGTTAGATTATGTCCTACACAGCCTGGTTGGGGAATGCTACAGTCCCCCCCCCCCCTCCCACACCTCCAACCTCAGTGACCCATTTTTGACACAGTGCCGAAGAGCGACATTTGAATATGTAATGAGGAAAAGATTCTCAGAGCAGAATATCATGGCAATCACTTTAGCGTATTTTGTGGAAAGTGGAATACAGTTAATATTCACCGACTAGCAAAGATAGTAAGCTATGATCTAATATCAACAGTGACAGCCTCACACCATGGTAGAACTAGCTTTTAAAACAAATGTAATCACTCCTTCTGGACGCCTCAAATACACCTGAATTACAGCACACAGCTACTAAGGTCATTTCATATCCTGTCCGGGATTTGTGGGAACAAAAATAAATATATGACGATTTAATCTTTGAAATCGGCGTCTACTTAGCCTTGCAAATCTGTTCTGTTTGAAGATTTCATTTCAAATAATCCTTGAGGGAATCTTAGACAGAGGTCAAAAACCTGGCTGGTTCGTAGCTCTTCATAAAGAAATCTGGACTTGCCTCAAGTCTCCTGCATAAAACTGAAATTAACAATTCCACTTCACAGAAATGACACATCAAACACGAAGAAGGATGAAGTTGCTCTCCGCGCCGGATTTCATTCAGTTTAGCCGTTCCAATGACTAAAAGACTGTTGGGTACAATGATTACCACAGAATGACTAGATCCTTAATTTCCCCCTCCCCCAATCCCCTGTCCATCTCCTACCCATTGGGTATACTTTCCATGGTGAAGTGCTATTCTATAACATTCAATGTTTCTTCCCTTAATCCCCTTTGTCCCTCCACTGTTTATCTCCTACCTCTCCTCTTCCCCTGTTGGTTTCTTTCTTTCTTCTCTCCATCCCTTGTCTACTAATCCCCTTAAATCTATCTCATTGTGTTCACCATGCTCATTAACCTGTCTGTATTCTGCGCATGTTTTTGTCCCTTCTGTTACTGTTACTTGTCATTTAGCCTTTGAAGAAGATCCTGCTAGGATCGAAACGTCAGGCCGACTTACTTTTACACATTCAATGTTTCTTCTCTCAGCTACTTTGATACCCCTTTATTCACCTCAACATTTTAATTCATTAATGATTCCATTCTAATTTATGATTCACTATCTGTAATTTTATCCAAATGTGCTCTGTCAACTATAACATTAAATGACAGATAGCTAGAGGAGATGCTAATGTTAAACAGTCTGCAATGTTCTTCAAAAGAGGTAAAAACAGACTCTGGTTAATGCCAGAATCACTTGTTCCAGCCAGCAGACAAAATCTCTCAAAATTTAATTTCTCTTTACAACTACCAATTTCAGCTCAGTATTGCAGTTGACATTTTTAAGTATAAAACAATGGCTTCAATTGGAAGGTCTTTGCCAAACAATGTTTGAAAAATTAAAATAACATAGCCTACTTTAATTCATTCTAAGAAAAAATATATGACAAAATAAGAAATTCTAAGAAAAAATAACTATTGCGATGACTAGTTTTATTCACAGGGTCAAGTTAAAACAGTCTTTGCCAAGAAAATTTTAAACAATAACAAAAAAATCCATAGAGTTGCAACAAAATGAGACATTGAATACCACACTATTTTCTCTGAGCACATCAGCACAGAATTATGTGTGTATAGTAGGCTTGACCTATATGTACATTTATTGTGTTAGTATTGTAGGCCTAGGCTGTATCTTGATATTTATATAGTGATGACTATCCCAACAAATACTAACAATATATTCTATTTACCATATGTATTGGTTCAGTAGGATTGACCTATATGTACATTAATTGTGTTAGTATTATAGGCCTAGGCAGTCATATGTATGACAAATCTCAACAAATACTATATTTCATTCTATTTAGTATACAGTATGTATTGCTACAGTAGGCAAAACCTATATGTACATTTATTGTGTTAGTATTGCAGGCCTAGGCTGTGCCTTGATATTTATATTGTTGTCATGACTCTCACAAAATACTAAACTACACTCTCTCTATTATACCTGTTGCATATAGGTGTGTGAGGTGGGGGCTTAGGGGAGTATGTGTTAGGGGGAGGAGGATGGCGAGGTTGCTCGAGTTTCTGTTATTAGTCTGGATTTCCTTTTGTTGCTTTTCGTCCCCTTTCACATATTTTACGTCATATTAAACTATCGTAAATTTGAGATAAAATCAATAAATCAACAGACAAACGAAAGAGGAAAATAACAAAGACGCGCACATACATACTAACAAATGAACAAACAAACAATGAAATGTTGCTATTAATATAAGAGAGCCAACCGATTGAGTTTCATGAACATCTGCTGCAATACTGTATGTAATAAACTTTAACTATATATCTTTGGCACTCAGGATTATTGCCAAAGAGCAAATTGTCTTTTTTACTTGCAGTTGCAAATGCAGCTGGTGGAATGATCTTGGTTAATTGTAATACTTCAGTTGTATGACATATTTGCCATCTCATTAGTTTGAGTTGCGGATATTTCAAATGAGTTTAAGAATATATCGAAGCATTCATGAGAATTTCCGATGTGCTTTGTTTTTGTATGAGATTTTAAAATAAAGCCTATTCTTTGAGAACCAAATTGAGTCCTTCATTACTTGCTAGTAACTTTCACTTTGGTGAAGAAAAAAAACCAGAACAATTTTATCTAATTTTGAATGATATCATATAAAAAGGAGTTGAATAAATTGATTATTATATGTCAAATGTAATTAATAGTGTATAGTATAGTATTACTCTCTGATCCTCAAATCAGCTACTGCTCCATGTACCTAAGTGGAAGCTCGAGTCATTTGGTCAACGATCCTTTTCTAATGCCGCTCCTACTCTTTGGAACTTACTTCCACTGCACATCAAGTCGGCACCCAACGTTAACATTTTCAAAAACAGACTCATAACTTATCTATTTTTGACTGCCTTCCCTGAGCACTAGCGCCACTGAGCATTGGTTTTCCTCTGGATATTGGCGCTATATAAATTTGCATTTATTATTATTATTATTAATTTTGAACCTATACATCATATATACCATATGTTTGACATATACCTGACATCATGTGAAATATTTAACATATATATGTGACTGGCTTTTAAAAGTTGTTTCGGTACTTACTTTCCAGATAAACTTGACTGCGAGCTGAGGTGGCCAGTGTGAATGGCCATGACAGAATGTGGGTCCACGTCGACATCACTGCAATGCGAAGGAGAAACAGAACGATCATAGGTGTTGCTCTTTGGCGGATCAACGGGGGATATTTTCCTACGGATCTCAATCCAACCCGTGAGGTTGTACCTGCTAAATTTATTGCTGTGCTTATCATGTTTCATGGTTTGTACAATCCATGTGTGGTTGTCGGTGTGATACATAATGGCCAGGATTATCATTGGTTAGTATAGAGCAGTAATCATGAATATTCATAAAGTGATTAAAATTGAACACTCGTGTCAAAGGTCAAAGGTCATTGTCCAACTTTTTTTTCTCCAAATGATTTAACTTTTTATGTAAATCTCAAGAATATGGCTGCAAAAAACACATCCCTGTATATTGAAAGACGACTGACGTAAATGGCTTACTTAAATACTTAATAATTGCTTTGCACAAATTAAGATTGACAAAGCAAATTAAACATCCCAGACGAATAAAACACAATGTTTGTTTCTTTTTCTTTTCCTGTCGGGCAAAGAACAAACGACCAAAAAAAAAGACAGTTCCCTTTACAAAATACTACATTTTTTGTTCATGGTCTATGATCCTTTTGCAACAATTTTAACAAATATCTCTCAATAAAAACACAATTTCAAAATGAACTGCATGAGATGAGAATGAATATGAAGGATGAGAATGAATCCATTTGCCGTAACGAAACACGGCAACTACTACCATGTGGTCCCTGCTTCCTATTGATAAATTAATTTGAGATATTCCCAAACAATGTCACAACGAGACGACATTTTCCACATAGTGAGATTAAATCCGCTACAATCCAGACTAAGATTCCTGCGCACGTCCGATGTATTCCTCTTACCGGTCGGCTGTCAGAATATCGAGATGCAAAAACGTCGCTAAAATATCAACGCCTTATCACTCCTAACGATAACATTGCACATTGATCTAATATCATTTCTTGTTCTTGTGCTAAATTGCTTGTAGACCGTACCGACATTCCAACCGTCTGAGAAAGTCTTTTTGATTCCGATATACGGAAAAGAAAGTCATTTACTCCGAGCCATGGATGAGTAGTAAGCAAGTGGGTATAGGTTTATTGACGACGGCATGCATGCACCCTTGCTTGTCAGGTTTTTCCACGATAAACGCAAACTACTGTTACAATATCAGGATCACTCTTGCACAACATCTGGTGACACTAGAAACCATCTCCATACGGTGAATAGACACATTCTTTCGCTAATGCGAAAAAAGGAAACGACATCAGGAAGCGACATTTATCAATAAATACAGAGTGTCTGACCTTGGGGGAGATTTGTAGAATTCTGGGACTAGCACATTATCGGTGTCACCAGATAGTAGCTAAAACAGACAGCCAGGAATCTTTCAAACAAGTGTGAGTGAAAGCAAACGATCGTGGGAGGAAAATGCAACGGACGTGCATGCGATCGGCGAGGAATTCCAGGACGAGTATCTCAATTAAATAGCGATCGAACGGGTTTGAGAAATGTAAACTATCTTGGAGACGACAGCGTCAGGATGAGAAGTAAAAGAAAGAAACCCACATGAGAAAATGACGTGTGCGGTGAGAGAGTTTAGACACACAGACAATTTCAAACAAAGCGAGAGAAACGAAAAATGATTAACGGATCGAGATATTAAAAGTCGCAAAACTTGTTGCCGGTAGCGATGGAACTGTCGGCGTAAATACCTCCTCTCTTGCATTATTAGTCGCTGAACATTATTAGTCCGTGAACATTATTAGTCTGTTATACACTAAAGGGCCGACAGATATGTAAAGCTTGAATCAAACGGATAAAGATTAACAATACAAGACAAGCTAAGGCGACGTCCTCCATCGAAATTTTAAGAATTGTATCGGATTTTATACATTCTTGCAATCCACGAGGAGTACGTTCAACATTTATTGTATCAGATTGGGTGTCAAGAGCAGTTCACGGTCCGAGATGCTTTGAAATGACTTGAGACAAGATGTTTCAGTCAGAACTTCACTGCCTCAGCACAAAAAATAATAATTGAACGTGGGAATGCTTTCTTGCAACCTGGTTAAAACCGTAGCTTGTATTAAACATAATAAATTTCTTCTACAGGTGACCATCATTTGTATTGTACCAAATACGAATAGTTCACACAGAGGAGTAAACAACACTATTTCAGCTATTTACCATCCACAAGGATGTCATATCCCTCTGTACAAAATTTTACACACAAAATCCAAAACTCAGTATTAATTATTCCATCTCTTCGAATACACTCCAAAATTAATTTTTTCGGCTCCTAACATATCTTCCTCTTTCTTCCAAACAATATCATTTTCCTTGCAATTATTTTCCCCACAAAGAAATATCTGCTTGAGGTGTCTTTCTTAACGACAAATTTATGACACTAGGGAATTGTAATGAAAGTGCTATTTTTTGGTATAAGTTTTAAAGCTAAACATTCTCGCTTGTGAAAGCATCTTATCGCCACGGACCATTTCCAAATGAAAGATTATCATATTTTGAGAACAGAAGTTGGCTAGTGAAAGATTACAAAATGTTCTACAGATGTTAGATCTCTCGTGAAAAGAATTTACAAAGGGATGCAAAATTATCTATGATGCAAACAAGCCTCCTCTCGAAGTTGTTTCTTCATTTTTCCAGGACAGGACAGAACCTGTTGAATAAACACCACCCTTCTTCACGTCGATCTATGACAAAGAGCGAGTGATTTACGCTAATAAGTGCGGCTGCATTAAACAAACGCTCTCTCGACAGGAGTGAGAGGAATCAACACACTTGTCCAGGAATAAGCCGAGCAAACAGCGTCGTGACCGTTCAATATCAATAATAAAAAACACACCGGCGAGGCTGCTACTACGACGTAAAGAGTTGAGATGAAGGACGAAGGACGCATAGAGTGCTGGGAAAGCCTTAGGGGGTGTTTAGGAGCAACGAGTGTATTTGAGATGATTAAACGGCAGATTATCGACAAAGGGGGAATGCCTAATTCGCTGGGTATTTATAACCGTTGCTAATGTTTTGTTTTACACAATTCAATTATGAATCAACAGTTTTCGGTTAAAATTAATGACGAAGACGGAAATAAAAACTCATGTTTCATATTTAGATTAGACTGGTTAAAACTCAAATCAAGTGATTAATTAAGGTTAATTGAGGTTCAAGCAATTGAGGTTAAACTATCTTAACTCCAAAATAATGGCTTTTCAAAATATTTTCAAACTGTTTTTTTTTTTTGTCAATATTCATTTTCATTTCTTCTCTTCTGCTTGTTCTGATTTGATCTCTAACTTCCTCCTAAAATATAAGAACTTAAGATACTTTGGTAACCCTGCACTCCCCCAAACCCCACCCCCACGCACTACCACCATACCCCAATTTTTATGTGCATATATTGATGCATGGTATCTTATACCTTTTTCAAGGCAGTTTCTCGTTGCTAGATCAAAGAACTGCTTTCACAGTTGCAGGCCATTTATTTTTTGATTCAATTGCCTTTATTAAGACCGTTTTTTGCATATTTATCATAATATTATAATTTACAAAATTGATTTACAATTAATTAAATTGGCAAAAGATGTAAGGTTGCTAAACATTCACACTTGTGTATTTTTGCCATATTACACATTCTCCGAGATTATTTCAACATATGGTAAAATTGACTATTATAAAAACCCTAGAATACCTAACAATACTTTAAACATACGTTTTATTACTTCGAGTTACAGAGTTTCATGATTAAGAATGGAGGATCTCCACCTCTATTTAAAATTCACTTCTCTTCTTCGCCCCAACCATTCAAATCCATAGTCCTGGATGCACCCAACAACCTTTCCCATGGTTCTAATTAAGAACATTTTATCAGGATGAATTATGCACACATGCCACATTCTTCATATTAAGAGCAGAAATGGAAATCGTGCAAAATCCCACGGAATCCAAGCAACCGCAAGCAATCTAACTTTTGTTTACGTCGTACACATCAAAACAAAGGCAGTCGTCCATGACACAATGAACCTCACATCGTATCTTTTCTTGGCAGTTTTTTAATGTAACCTAAGAGACAGCTAAATTTATTCTTCATCTTTATAACATCCTCCCCTCCCCCCCCCCCATCTTCTTTTTTATTGGTCTTCTTTTCTAAACGCTTGATATTCGTTTAAAAGTCGGAAGAAAAGAAAGAAAAAACAGACGTTGGTGAGAGATTTTTCACGACATGCTATTTTACGATTTACACCTTTGTTGAATTGGGAACAGACATGACAAGGAGGAGGAACAAGGAGAGCTAGGTTTGCTTGGTCTTTGTCTCTGGTGCGATTCTGGAAGAGCATCTCTTCACGTAGACGAATAATTACGACGTCAGAAAACGCAAACTGTTGTTTATGAGATTGTCCTTAAGGTTTCTTCTTCCATTGAGAATAGAAAATAAAAATAAATAAATTAGACTGAAAAAAAAAGGAAAATAGAGTCGCTGATTACTTGTCAAGTGACATGTCTTCATTCCTAAATTTCATAAAAGTTGTATGATCCTCCCCCTGCCCCCTCCCCCGGGTAAAACAGATCGAGGCCAGGGAATATTTTTATTAGCTTTTTTATGACATAAAGAGATAATCTTCTCTTTGTGTGATAACATTAATTTAAAGCTTAATTAAATATCTTTGTTTTTCTTTATTAATGGAGGGATGCTTCGAATGGGCAGGAGAATTTGAGAACTGTGGCGGCATTTGATGCCTTGTTCCAACGACTGATTCTGTGTTCTGAATTTTCTGATATTTTATCTGCTAGGAGGAAGAAGCTAGGATACAATCTAATCACAATCAACAGCATGGGAAAACTTGTTAGGATACACTGCAAATTCACAGGGAAAAAACTAAATGGAATGGATTTGCATAATTATTCAATTAATCAGATGGTGCATAAACAATACTCAGAGACTAATTTTTCCTTTCACCATGAAACTCAGCAGAGAGCTCAACATACTCACAATTTCCTCCAAGTTCCAACTACCACCTCTTGCCTTTAATGTTCTTTCCACCATGTACACATCAGTGGCATAGCCAGAGGGGGGCTGGGGGGGGGGGCAATGCCCCTCAAATTTGCTTTGTGCTAGTCTTGCCCTCCCTCATATGAAATTCAGCGATGTATTCAAAATGCTTTTTTTTTACATTTTTTCGAGTTCTAATCACAAGTATTCATACCTCAGGGCTCATGTTCATACTTCATATAAGGTCAGAACTTGGTAATCAGACCGAGATATTACACATTTTGGGCCTTCATCACACCCACATACGGAGACCGTTGATCAATATCGTCCTACAAAATAAGCGCCAATAATTTGGCCGGTTGTAAAACCATTACAAACTAGCGCTTCTTGGATATTCCTACCATCAACCATCATGGGGTTGCCCCCTTTAAGAAAAATCTTGCCCCCCTAACAATAGAATGCTGGCTACGCCACTGGTACACATATCTATGGCAACTACCATCATCATCCTACTCAAAAAGCTGTCAATTCCATCTATTTCCTGCCAACTTATAAATGTGTACCTCATCCCCTACCATACCATCCTCTCAGTTGCTACCATCACATTCTCACAACCTATGTAACTTATCCATTTCATGCCCTATCTATTCATGTGTCCCTCTTCCCCTACCCTATCCAAGTTCCGACCATTCCAACCATACCATTGCTTAATTTATGCATGAGATTCAACTTCAATTAAGATTAGGTAAAAGCAGAATCACAGCCTTCTCATGAATAATTCATTAATATGTTGTGATATGTAAATGAGCCCTGCAGACCTGATGGGATGTAGGTCATTATTCAATTACATGAATGCACTACAAATTTTCAAATAATTATTAAGAATAAATAATTTAAAAATATTTTCCCCGAATCTTTAAAAAAAATGGTTGAGCAAATCTTTTAGAACGTTTCTAATTACCATTCCATAGCACGACCACGAAAACCTCTTTAATTCGAGCAAGTAATGGCGCTATAAGGCTCCAAAAATATTAGTCATATTTGAAGACACAGAACGAAAGCCACGAAGTAAACAAAATGGAATCATTCCTCCATTTCATGCGTGTCTGAATATATGTTTATTACGTTTCGCTGCATCAACTGACTGCGGGAACATGATACCCCAAGAGGAGTGGAAAACTTTCCACGGAATATGTAATCGTATTCTCCCGGACGTGTAATAACTTTAAACTTAATCCCATGGGATTTTAATAGACGAGTAATAATCTACATTCTAATCCCCCAGGATTTACAAAATGAGAATCTTATCTCATATGAACAGAACCGAAGACTACCGTTTCGTGCGGATATGCAACGAGGTGGTACGAGAGAGAATGGACTGCATAATAGCTGTCAGCTTCCAAACCGTATGTTATGTCTAGGAACAAGAATGCAAAAACTGGATAGAGGGGGAGGGGGGGGGAACAATCTTTGCTGTGTAAATAATCATTGGTTATTTTCTGCTGCTTCTTTTGTGACTAAAATATATAGCACAAATTTTTCTGCCTTCTGAAAATTATCAACCTCATGTTGGTCGGATTTAATAATAACTATATGAAAATTTGACAAAGAGTAAAGTGTATCCCTGTTACACGAGATACCGTGGCTTATGACGGGCACTCGCAAGCAAAGAAATAGCTCAGGGATCAACACCAGTTAAGGGCTGGATATCTCATGGATCAACACCACCTAAAGGCTGGATATTGACACCGGTTAAGGGCTAGATATTTCAGGGATCGCCACAAGTTAATGGTTGGATATCTCACGGATCGACACCACCTAAAGGCTGGATATTGACACCGGTTAAGGGCTAGATATTTCAGGGATCGCCACAAGTTAATGGATGGATATCTCACGGATCGACACCACCTAAAGGCTGGATATTGACACCGGTTAAGGGCTAGATATTTCAGGGATCACTACAAGTTAACGGATGGATATCTCACGGATCGACACCAGCTAAGGGCTGGATATATCAGGGATCGACACCACCTAAAGGCTGGATATTGCAGGGATTGACACCGGTTAAGGGCTGGATATATCAGGGATCAACACCAGTTAAGGGCTGGATATATCAGGGATCGCCACAAGTTAACGGATGCATATCTCACGGATGGACACCACCTAAGGGCTGGATATATCAGCGATCGACAGCAGTTTAAGGCTGGCTATATCAGGAATCGCCACCAGCCATCTCTTTGCTACAGGTACTCATCAGAAGCCAAAGTACCCTTTTTTGACCTTGAAAGCCAGGGAACAAACCCCAGTGTCATTTGATCCAACCAAGAATGTTGCCATGGAAGGGGTATCAAGTGAAAGTTGACTTGTTTTTTTAATAAAACTACTTCTTAAGTAAATAAACAACAGGAAACTGACCAGGAAATTACCAACATTTTGAGAAAAACGGCAAGAATTGTTTAGCTGGAACTGGATACGAATCAGTGGTCTCCGGAGTTGAGAAAGAAAGAGAAATTTTGTCGTGAAAATGGGGAGAAATTTAACAAGTTGAGTAAACAGATCATTGAACTGAACCAGCGATATACTACCTGATGCTATGGATCTGGACAATATACCAAGTGGTTGCACTACGATGCATACCGTTGCGCACTTTGGTACTATTACGACCTTCCATGTCGTTTACCGAGCCACCGATCAAATCGGTCCCTCGGCATCTCTCCCTACGCAAGGCTGAGAGAGGCCGCTGGCTTTTCCAAATGTAGACGAACACTCGGAATCGACACACCGCACTCCCTACGGCCGAGTTGAACCTACTCTTCTTCTGTTCAGGAGAGCTGCGGTGTTAAGTTGTCAGTGACGCTAATGACCCACTGACGACAGTTAGAACAGATGGAGAAACCTAAGAGGGACGTCCCAGGGAATAGTACCCAATCAAAATGGCTGTCGTATGCATCCTTTGGTTGCCGTGGGTAATCTCAGACCGCACTGAAGAACCACTCTTAGGTGATTATAATCCGGTCCGTCAAGAGGGTTCTCAACTGGGAAACGACTTGTGTCGTCTGCCACGGACAATCCGACCGAGAAATGGTCTTGCAAAATATGACGACAACTGTGTCTGCTTCACATGCTACCTCTATCCGTATATGTTTCAATCCATCCATCCATCAATCAATCAATTTTCCAGCCATTCGATGGGATTCGTTTTACAGCTGCTTTCGATATTTTTGTCCCCCACGAATCTTTCAAAGATTAAAGCCCCATGCAGAATAGATCGCAACTCCTCTTTTTTTTCGACACGTTGGGCGAACCCACGGAAGTCAATGCAATGTACTCGGCCAATTGTGTAAAATCAGTTATGAGTATAAACGACCAAAAGACAATAAGTGAAACGCTAACTCACAGGATCTACGAGAAATAACAGGAAGTACTTGGAACTCCATAAATGACACTGGATGAAAATTTTTGGTATAACTTACAATAGGCAGACAAAATTCAGTAGTAACATGATACCGAAACCCAGGAAGAAGACAAAATTTCCTGGTTTATGTTTTTGGTGCGATCATAACCACTAAAGCTAACACGACTAAGGGCATAATGAAAACTATCGCATACACATGAAGTATAGACAAAGGGGAATAAAGTCCAACAACTGCTAAAAATTGACAGAGTCTATAACCTGTCTTTCTGCTTAATTTGCATAAAACGACGATAATCAAAATAGCCATGGAGAAATAATATTTATTAGATGAATCAGGATCTTTCAAAGAGAATCGCAACTTTGGGCTTTCCAAGTATGACAGGAAAAGCAGAGACATATATAATCCATGAAAAGAGTGTTGGGTTTAGCTGACCAATCACAAATCCATTACAGGTCGTGAAATTTACATAGAAAATCGCAAAAATTTAGGGGCAGCTGGCCAACATCTTTCTCCTCAGGAGAAGAGCTTCATTCTGAGTTGCCCAAAAAAATGGGTAATTTGCTTCAAAAAGGTACAAAAACTGACAAAGTCAAAAAGAGAGTTTAATGAACTATCAAAATGGGGAAATATGTTGGATCATCATTCCTATAATAATATCTATATAGAAATGAAACAGATTGTAAAAATTAATCATTGCATACGAATAGAGTACATTTCCCGAACAGTGTACTGTAGTGTGAGAGTACTGTACTGGATGTCTTTTCGAAACTGTTCAGAATAAACAAAACAAACAAATAAACACATAAACAAACACAAACATAAACAGACAAACAATGTCTTCTTCTTGCAGTATTACTATGTATTAATCAAAAATAATTTTGTTGTTATTTGATTCTCTTTTTCTCTCTCTCTTTCCTGTGAGAGAAGGAAACCAATAAACCTTGGATGAATAACCTTTGACCTTTGATTTGGAGTGTCTATAAACAAATGTTAATGAATATGCATACAAACATCACCATACCATGAGATTTTATGTAATGGAGACTATTATAAATGAGCAAGAATGAATCACTGAAATAATCATAAGAACAGAACAGAAGACCATGATTAGAATATGCAAAATAGCAAGCAAATGCAAATATTATTGAATAATTAATGAGATGAGAGAGTATGGCCAGTCCAGGGTTTATTTACTGATTTTTTTAATCCACCATCACCTACATTGGGAGGGGGGAGGGGGCATCCCCTCCCCTTATATTTGAGAAAAAAACCACCTTCACTATAATTATGAATTAGTTGGAAAATGGTACAAAATTGATGAAATAGTCAAATTATTTTATTATTTCTCTTTACAGTTTCAGTATAATAAACTGTTTTTTTAAAAATATTATTGGTAATAAATCAGTTTGGTTAATCAATCCAAAAAATTAAATAAATTAACTTTAAAAATAAACTGAAAATTAAATTGGTTTCCTAGAAAGATTTTTTTAATTTCATTGTAGACAGATGCTGTATACTCACACCATGAGGTGTTAATACATTTCTGACAATTTTGAAAGGTTTTCCAATTATCCATTCTTTTACTCTTCTAGGTATTATGAAGTACAATGTCCCTGTCTGGAAAAGTATGAACATTCCACTCAACCACCAGGCTCTCTTTGTTTTCTTCACTCTCTTCCCCCCCCCCTCCCCCCTGACCAAAATGCTTAAACCCATACTGAAATCACTCCTTTTCACAACATTTATGATCTCCCTTCCTCAATCACAACTAACTTCCCCCCTTCACATTCTCTCCATCAATTTCCTACTTAACAGAAGCCTAATTACACCCACCCACCCCCCCTCCCTTTCCCCCAAGACCATGCCATACTTTATGTCTTTCCCCCTTCATCAACCCAACAAGTTCTTAACATTGAACTGAACCCATTCTGTTTACTTCTTCCACCCTCCCCCACCCCTCCATTGTGTGGGCACTGCAAGTTACAAGAACTGAATTCACCCCTCCCCTCCTCCACCCACAATCCCAACCATCAGCTCACTAAAAACTAAGAAAAACTACCATTTGTATCAATTTCTTCACAACCCCTCATTCATTACCTCTCTAAACAATAATGTCATCTTCAAACCTACCCACTTAACTTTTCTTTTCCTTTCCCTCTAATATCTTATACATATAACTTAATTTTTACCTATTAATTCATCACCCTCCCCTGTTCCTCTACCATTTCTATCACATTCCACCCGTATTTCTATGGCAGGCGCCGTAATCATATCATATTACGGTGCTGCAAATGACACCCGATCCAGGCACCACATACATTGAAGAAAATTGCTTCTCCCTGCTCGGGTTACCAAAAAAACAGAGAGGAGAAAAAAGAAGGAAAGAATCTCCCCGAGGAATATTTTATCCTCTGGTCATCAACTTTTCACACTGAATAATTTTCCTGCCAAAGATTTTCGTATCAAATTGCATTATGGTTATCTCTGTCACGAGGGCAGCAGACCCCAGTGGGAGGGGTGGGATATGGCATTGTTTTTAAAGCAATGATGAAATGAATTTGCACAAAATGTCTCGTTGGCAGAGGGATGATTTGTCTTACATGTTGCAAACAGAAGGATGAAAATTCCTCATGACAACTATAAACATGCAACACTGTACTTGTTTATTTAACTCTGGACTATTTTCACAGTTCCTCTATCTTTATACTGCTTTTGTCGATCAAAGCCTAGAATTTCTCGTGGAGATGAACAATCGCGAAAACAGGAAGATGACATCTCATGCCGTTGTAACTATTTTAGTCTGACTTTGAACGGTGCCGTTGAAAGTGCACCTTCCGAGAAACACCTAACTGATTAACAGATTCCCAACACATGTAACTGTAACATCATCATACGGAACATCCTGTTATGTCTAATCCTGTAACACCCAAAAACACACGCACATAAAAACTAAAACCAAACAGACATGTGAGAAGATTGCGTCCTTCTGTCGATCCTGCTTACCACCAGATCCAGAAAGAACATAGACGGTGATTAGAAGAGCGGTTATAGAGATTTTTAAAAAAAAATCACACCATGCAGAAACATAATCCGATTTGAAGCTATTCACGAGAATGATGGGAGGTGAAAAGAGATGGGACCATAGGAAAAGATCAGCACCCGGCCATTGCAGATTAAAAAAAAAGAAAGAAGAGTGGTTTTGCCAAGAAGTTCATGTCTACCTACGGGGTATGGCCAATCTTCATCCACACCCCCCCCTCCCCCCTACTCCCATCTTCCCCTAGTACCTCTACAACACCACTTGCAATCTTCCAATATATTTTGAGGCAGATAGCAGATAACTAGTAGGCTAAATTGGTCTCTCTCTCTTATCACTCACAACAGGTTGTGTTAAATAATACCACCAATGACATCAACAACAATCTCTTAGAACTACCTTATACTGAAGAGCTGAAGTCTATAATATAATATCCCCAATCTATAATATATTTCTACAATATGTGCACTCATTTCGACACCAAACACTAGGTTCCTGTGATAGTAACATGTGGAAACATACTAAGGAATTTTATGCACCCCACCACTCCCTCCTTCCCCCTCCCCCTCCCCCATTGTAGATACTTTCAACACATCTCTTAAATCTTCAACCAATACCCACCAACACCACCATCTGGGTGCTAAAAGAGCTGACAAAGTTAGATTTGCTTGTGTTGGTAATATGTAAAGCATGGTGAGGACTCTCTGTCTTAAGCTGTTAATCCTATCTAATTCCTGTTCCTCTTATACCCACTCGACAATTAGACCAAGTGCAAAAGTGCTGACAAGGCTTAGAAGTGAGCTGTGAAAGTAGTACCCAAGGCACGATTAGGCTACTTGAGACCCCCTCCGCCCACCCCTCACCTAAAACCCAGATTCTGTTCCCATTCTCATTTCTACACTCCTAATGCTGCACTCATGAGAGCCTGCCTTACCCTTTCCCTCCCCATGAAACCTCCAACTGACAGAATGGAAGGCCCCTACCCCCCTCCCCTCATGAAACCTCCAACTGACCACTGACAGAATGGAGTATCTTGTTGCTTTTTAGAGTATGAAAGTTTTGAAGGCATGGTATGAATATTGTAAATTTGTCAGATTTAATCCCTATTTGTGGGGGAGAGTAAAAATAAAACCCTGGACTGGCGTGAAAATTTGGTGAGTGAACGTTAAGAAACAAAAACATGAAAATGAGAAACTTACTCCTTAGAGTGGTTTGAATCGGTCTCAATTTGGCCACTTCATGGGTTAGAAATGAGAGAGAGAAAAAAAATCAAATAAAAGGAGAAAAATGCACTCATCTCATACCAACCAAAAATCAAAAGAAAAAGCAATCAAAAGAAAAAGCAATCGAAACCAAAAAAAAACAGAAGGAAAACTAGAGAGTAGCAAAATAACTGCAAAAACATTAAAAATGAGAAAGAAAAACAAAACCCCAGTGCATCATGCAATGAAATTTGTCTAGTTAAAGCAAAGAATGTATACATTCAAAAGTTGAGATTAAACTAAACCTGTTTTTTATAAGAAATATTAAAAGTTTTGAATAGGGAAGGGGATGGTAAGGAAAGGAAAGGGGGGTAGGGTAGGAATGTCACCTCTATTTTCAAACGCTATTTGCTTCCATGATTTTCATTTTCAGATCACTGGCTGAAATGTATTGACAAATTTCTTTCTTTCTTATATCCTATTTTGTTTTTTAAATTCACATTTATCAAGAAATAAAACTATGTGGATTTTTATGTCATTTCTAATGTTATGATGATTTTCTTCAGACAGATCAATTAGAGCTAGTTTTTATTATTGTAATTATTATTTATTTTATTCTAACGTTGAACACTATTTTATTTTTATTCTAACTTTGAAAAATTACAAAAATTACTTCCCTTTTGGGAACATTTCAAGTTTTGTTTTCCAACTTGGTTTTCTTTCATATCACATATTACTTTTGACAAAAGCCTTTGTTTCTGAATTTAATTTTTTGATCAAATTGTTTAATTAATAAGTGTTTTAATCTTTACATTTTCTACTACCATTTTGAGAAAAAGAGCCCGCGCTTCTCCCAAGAAGTGTTTGCTTCTGTGTGTGTGTGTGTGCGCCATTTTTGAAAAACAACAGTTTCAAATGTTTCGTTTGCTGCACATCTCTGCAGGACAAGTTACCATGCCAACGTCCTAACCGCTGAATCCATACATCTTTACCTCACTATTCTGCTATCCTAAATCTTGACTACTATCAGTCTCAGTCGAGGAATTTTTGAAGCAACATTTTGAAGCAACATTTTTAATCGTCAAAATTCATCTTACCCTTCAAACCTTGCTCACTTTGATGTTACTCAAACATCTTTTTTTTTTCTTCTCAGTTGTTAATAGTTTTTTGATTTTTTGGACTTTTTTCTAGCTCCTCCTTTCACATTTACTTGGCACCTTTGCCCTATTTCTTTCCAGACTTCTATTCAAATGGTAATCGAGCATTTATTTACCCGGTGACGACAAACATCGAGTATCTCCTCTTTGCCATTTCCAACTAATCACTTACACAGTTTCAGTGCATTCTATTCATGTTACGTTAACACTGAGGCTATCACATTTTAATCTGAGATTGTATTTCGCGGCTCGACAGATGTTGCTTTATCCGTTCGCCGTGGGTTGCGTGCACTGTTTCCGCCACGCACTTTCGACTTTGATGAACTTCTCCTCGGCTCTGTTATGCCTCTCCTGTCGTCAAGGTACCGGAGGATGATGATGACAAATGCCACTTCAGATGTTAAACAGAAGGTTTTGTTTTATATCTAAATCCAACAACTTTGTCCAAACATTTCACAAAATGTTTAAAAATGTCACACATATTGAACAGCTCATTTTGTTTTCTAATTGTGTTAACTACATGTCGTCTGTGTGTCCTAGTGTCCTATAATAACATTTAATATTTCAAAACTCAAGATATCATAGTATTCATCATAACAAATTATTTAAATAAATTATTACCACCCATCAGAACTTTAAATTGTTTACTTTTGTACTTTCAGTACTAGAACCATGTTTGTGATTACTTATTGTAAGAAATTTGGTTAATGCCAAATTCAATTTAAATGTTTTACATCTTTTGGTAGGATTTAAAAAATTTCCAACTCTCCTTTATTCATTAATAATGAAAATCAGCAGATTTCATTTTATTGGGTTTAAATTTTAATTTTCTTGTGACATTCAACCCTTTTCTATTGCAACTCTACAAAGACCAACCTAATACTGCACCATCATTTATTTCATTAAAATATATTTTACACTATTTTTCATGTTTGTGGGAGATTTTTTTTCACCAAGATTATATATTAAAAGACAGAATTATTTGGCACAATTTACAATAATTGGATCAGGGAAGGACAAAGCTTAAAGTACACAACATAATCTCTGTTGTATTGACCTATACCACTATAAATCTAGGAAAGCATTCCTATACACAACTCATAACTCTTCAAAACAACTAGAGGCTTTCAAAATGATTTTCTGTTGGCTGCAGTTGATTGCTTTAATAACAAAATTGCTGAAAATTTCCTATGATAATTTCCTATATGATAAAATATCACAACCAGGTACTTCTTTTCGTAGGGATTAGCCATTTTGTATGAAATGAGCCAAATTTAAAGATATGTTTATAAACAACAGACACAGGTTTGTTTCGTAAGCATAACAAGTTCCATGGTATAACACTGTA
>JAIPMN010011449.1:595-12105 GCA_020650975.1 Apostichopus californicus
ATCGACTCCCCCCCCCCCCTATTGAAAAAGCTGCATGAGGGCCTGCATATAACGTGACCATGGAGGTGCCATTCACACTCTCGTGTGATACTGTGTACCTTAATAGCAAACCTGACAAATGTTGTGCAAGTCGTAATATGTGATTTTGGAGTCAACGAAATACAGGGAACAACAAAATCACAGACAGATGATTACATAAGAGAAAGCTGTTATTTTTTATCAAACGACATATTTCACTCACAATTAAAGTGATAATGTTTAATAAAAGAAAAAGAAATTGGAAGAATGCAATTTGATGTTTATAAATTTGTTATATAAAAAAAAATCACGTTAAGTCAGAAACAATTAGCAACATGTTGAAAACAAAGTACTCTAATTTTGACTATATCTTTGAACAGCTAAATGATCAGTTTAAAAATACCTCCGAAATTCCCTTTTCCAACGGATTTAGAATGGGTTTTTTACTTTCTGAAATGATCTATTTCTGATGTTCTTTCCTTTTTAGTACCCACAACACAGATGTTTCCCACAATAGATGGTTGCCAGAGTGATGATTGTCGTTTGTTTCGGTATGGTGAACTCATGATGACATGTACAATGATTGGAAGGCCAGCAATGAATCTTACATGGTTCAATGAAACTGCGGAGGCGCCAGTGATGGACGCCACTGAACAGAGTTACAAGGACCCATCCTCAGATATGTTTGTGTCTTCTTCTACCATCAATGTAAAGATAGATATCGAAAACGTACAAAACCTGACATGTATCCCATCTGGTTTATCAGTTTCCGAAAGGACGAAGACCGCGTCGGTTCTTTTGATGGGACCCACAAATCTCGATAATGTATACAAGTCCAAATACCTTGATATTAACAAGGACACTAGTTATAATGAGCTACTACAAAATAGTTGTGATAGAGAAACACTGTTTATACAAACAGCAGAACCTAGTGGCGAGACCATTAATGTAGCAGATAAATACGATGATCATGGTCCACTTGTACTAAATTCGTTGTGTCGTTCAAATCATACTTACACAAGAACTTCGATAAAATTGCTTCGTTACAAAACACCAGATGACAGTAGTGCATCATTCGTTGAACAATGTCAACGTAAAGACAATTGCATTATTGCTGCTGACGATGGTAACGCAATCTTGACATGTGTTGTCAGTAACACTCGTCCTGCAGCAGAAATCTCATGGGAAGTACTTGACCAACATGTGTCGATCACTGAAACTTCAGCTTCCTCGTCATGTATCTTCGATGTGTGCAATTCATCTGTGACTATCCGTGTTAAGGTTACCAGCTATAACGGACACATCGAGAATCCGCCACGTCTGAAGTGTCTTGTTACTCTCCCAGGATCTGGCTTTAGTGACGTGTCGTCTGTTACATTACAACTGAATGGTGGTAAGAAGATACTACTGAGTGACAGTAGATTAAAGGGAAAAAGTTAAATTGCTGTAGTATATGACCCCGAAAGTGGTGGCGACAGTTTCACGTCCTATAAGAACTGAAAAAAGTCAAATCATAAATATATATAGAAAGCAATGAACAGAGGACTTAAGCAGAAAGTAAACAATGTTATACAAAACATATTTAATAATACGTATCCTAACTTCAAGACCACACTTACCGTCATAAACCCAACCCACGACCAGCTCTCCCCTCCCCAACCCACTCCCACCCACAGCTTACAATATCGATAGGTGAATGATGCAACATTAAAATTGATCACAGACTCATACAGCTTGGTGGTATGATCAAAAGGTTTGAACAAAGCAATGTGGCGAATAACTCTTTTGGGGGTAAAATGTTCTTGTGGAACAATACTTAAGATTAGGATAAACAAGAGTGAGGTAAATTGTACGAAGAATACCTTTTTGTAAAAGGAATGTCTTAATCTGCCAATTACACCAATATTTTTGAAGATATATGACTGATGTGCTTGTGCCAAATAAGCTTTAAGTCAATTATAACACCAAGAAATGTAACACTTTTGGCTGGTTCAAGCATCTGAAAACTAAATTTTTGTGTCTCGACACGGCGAGGGACGGAATTTTGACTTACTGTTTGATATTTTCTTTCAATATTTAGAAAACATATTTGGGAACGTTCTTTTTAATTTCATAAGCTTCAATTAGTTATGCTACAAACCAAAAGTGAATGTTTCCTATTGAATTAACATCTATATTCAAGTTTGTGGTTGATCAGTTTTGGCTCTTACCCAGTTGTCAGGTACAATGATGACGTAATTCGTGTTTCGTTATTTATTCGCAGCAACTACCAGCGTAGTTACCACCAGCGAACATACAAGTAGCACCTCGGTCACGACAAACATCCCCACAACACCGATTACACCAGACTGTCCATCTCACGCCGGAATTATCGTTATTCTTATTATGTTAGTGGTGATTGAATTCATTATCATCATTATCGTCATTATCGTCATTATAATAATAAAAACACAACTCTGCAGAGAAAAAAGGGAAGGAAACGCCATTTAATCATCTCTGTAGCTATCGACAACATCAGAGATCTTGAGTATAAGTCAACGATCACATCGAATGTCTCTTCTCACGTTGCAATAAATATGATTATTAATATGATTGCAATAATTATTAGCTTTTTTATTGCCAAAATCCTAAGCAGTGTCACCACTAGTCTCCATTTGAACCATTTAACTTCACACGCCACTGTTTGCACTGCATCACATGTGTTCCACTTCTATGTCGTTTGATTATGCATTACATTGTTGATTTAATGTAATGTTGTCACACTGGACCATTGTTAGGACGCTGGTATGGGTGCTATTTATAATAATCCCTATGCAAAATACATATTGCAATTAATTTAATTAACTAATTAATTAATTACATATATGCATGTCGCCCTATGTGAAATTAACTCTTTTCACAACACTTGGGGCGACATAGCATAAATGACACTTAGATCGAAATGCGATTTAGTGTAATTTTGTCACACTGGACCTTGGTAGGACTCCAATATGGGTGCTAATTATAATACAACCTCTGCAAAATACATATAACAAAGAATTTAATTATATAATTAATTAATTACACATATACATGACGCCCTATGTGAACTTTAACTCTTTTCACCACACTTCGTGCGACATAGCATAAAATAACACTTCGGGCGACATTGGAATACTTGTATTAAAAAAAAAACGCTTACTGTAATATAATAGCATCTGTACTTATAAAGAATTTGTTTTTCAATTCGCCTCTCTATCCATTTTTTCTTCAAATGATTATACAAAATGATCATATAATGTGTTACTACGTCATGTTCGGGTAATCTACATTCGCGCAAATTTCAGTGATATCTTAGCTTATCTACTACATACGAGAAATGGCGGCGACTCAAATACTTCCTAATGACCAATTTCAAAAATTTAGCACATGCATATAGGCCAGGGGTGGGCAACCTTTTTGAATGAATGGGCCAGATATAAGGAGTGAAACAATTGACTGGGCCGCTCTTAACCAACGACCTGCTGTTGATTTCAAACCTTTGATTCCGAGGACTTTCAAGCAATAGGTGTGTGTACTTAATTTGTATTCACAAAAACATAATGTCAATACAGTACAGTTGATAATAGGCCTACCTGACAGCATCATTAGTGCCGATAAATAAGCAGCTAGCGTTTTTTGTGATGATGTAAAATAGATTGTTTTTTTCCTTATTCTTGAGACATCTCACGACCGCAAAAAAATCACTGGTGGGCCGCATGTGGCCCGCGGGCCGTAGGTCGCCCACCCCAGATATAGGCGAAATGCCTATTTTCTTATTCAAACCCCCCTTAAACCTACGATGACGGGGGCACGGACTCCAAAACCACCGCAGTGGTAGTCCAGGATGTCTGACGCGTTAAAACTATTCTCATACCTTCTTAAAACTATAGCAGTGAGGACAGTATAGGCCACCCACTAATATGACCATTTATTGTTAATATATACGGGATTTTTTAAGAGGTTAAATCAAAATAATATTAAGAAACCAAATTACCTAAGAGACACAACTCCCAACAACGTGTCTTACTGTAGCTTGGACTCTGCTCTATGTTACTAAGAAAAAACTTGTCCTGATGTTGCTTGTACAAGGACTACAGAACCAAAATGGCGACAAGTTCTTTCTCAATGTAAATAATATTTGGAATATTTGGAGTTTTTCAGATCATGAAAATACAATCTCCTCTCATATCCATTAAACAAGATTCAAAGAACACAATTTTTACAGATGATATAGAATACTAGTATAGCATTTCATAATTAAAACTTGGGCGCATGGGTGATTCCACAGGGCAAGAGCGCTTCAGTTCACTCAAGGTGTTTTCACCCAAAAAAAAAAGACTATTAAAGAGTTGGCACCGACCTAAAAATTACAGAGGTAATATATACATTCATTATCTATTACCATTATAAACATTGTTCATTCAAATAGGGGAGAGGGTGGGTATTGATGATAATGCCATCATGAATAGTTAAAAAACGAATAAGATATTGAAAGGGTAATAAATGTGGACATGGAAGCTGTATCTGATTGGTTGAACACTAATAAGCTGACACTTAATGCTTCTAAAACCAAGGTTATGACATTTGGCTCTTCTCAAATTATCAAAAAACTGTTTGTCCCCTCAATGTCAAGCTTGATAATGATATTCTTGAAAATGAGTATGTATTCAAATACCTTAAAGTTGGAATGTGGTTCGACCCGTTTCTTAAATGGGAAAAACATAGTGCCAAATTTACTGCAAAAATATCACAGAAAATGGGTATTCTAAAAAGACTTAGTTGGTGTGTTGTCCAGCATACACGTAATACTCGGTACAACGCTCTAATTGTACCCCATATTGATTATTGTTCTGCCGTTTGGACTACGGCGACGAACAAATTGGTTGACCGGGTTCAGATTCTTCAAAATCGTGCAGCTAAATTAGTCCTGGGGTGTAGGCTTCGGGATGTGCATGTTACATATATTTTTGCTGAATTGAAGTGGCTACATGTTCGTCAACGTGCATTATATTTCAGGAATATTCTAATGTAAAGATGTGTCCATGGCCTGGCTCCAGATTACCTTACTGATAATACTATTCTACTGAGAGATAACCATTCGTACAGAACTATAGATCTAGCTGCTCTAATAATGTCTTACTTGCTCCTGTTAGATCTGGGAATAGTACAAGGTCCTTTACATTTTCTGGAGGCAGGTCGTGGAACAGTCTTCCCCCAAATTTGAAATGCTTGCCAAATGTTAATATTTTTAAACGCAGTATGAAAACATATATTTTGTTTAGATGTCTGATATTTGTTTGTCTATCTTTTTGCCGTTCTTTTTGTTTTTTTGTTTTTGTTCTTTTTGTGGATGTTTACCGTTTTACTACTGCATAATATTGTATATGTATTTTGTATTGAGGGCACCTCTGGAAAGCAGTGCTTCTGCACTGAGCAGGACTACCCTCATTAAAGATGACAATAATATTAAAAAAAAGATAAAAAAGGGACCCTTTGTAAAAAAAAAACACAGAATAAATAGCGATGGCTCTTTGGATGCATGCCCAAAGTGACCTCAATGATGAAGAAAATAAATAAAAGTCAGGTTGATAATAGTTCTTGGTGTGTTATCTATAAATATATGAACTGTTCTTCTAGCCCACCCACGAGGATTTATGGGGCATGGAAGTATGTCACTTTTGCATATTTTAATGGAGCGATGTTATTTTTCATCAAATAACTGCATGATCATGAGAAACAACTCATAACCCTCATACCTTAACCTTCAAAACAACTGATGAAAAACATCTCTTACTCCTATGTGCATGACCTTTGTTAAGTAGCCAAGCGATAGTACAATGTGCAAGTATGCAAATGATGGTATCTATAAACTTTATCATTTGTGTTGTCCGAAGCTACGAATTTGTACGGATTTGTCAATGAGGACATGAGTTATAATAGCCTATATATTTTCCATCGTACCGCTGAGGGTCGGATGTTGCAGCTTCTGGTCGCTGAGGGCCTGGAAAAAAATTAGAGAGGTCCTTTGAGTTGAACTTTATTGTGATATTTGTGTGACCCTATGAGAGCACTGGTAACAGTTTCACAGTACCTGTTGTGGCGAATCAGGGCTCATGTTAAAGATATTTTAACACATTCTTGCTGTTGATCTATTTTATCAGTTTACACAGTAGTTACTGTATCTTATACGAGAATCGGGAGGTGATGGACTGTATGGCGCCTGCGCTTCCATTTTGTGACTTCGTGATCAATATGTCACTGTTTGATATTAGCTCTTTTGTATAAAGAGTGGTGCCCCATATCGTAGGCTACTGCCCCGTGGACACCGTTTATGGTGTCGAAGGGAGCGCTGCTTAGGGTGGGGGGGGGGACAAGGGGTGCCTAAACTGACGATAGTTCATCTCTGATAAGAGAATGATTAGAAAACGGGCAACTTGGAGGTAGAAGTTGTACCTAGATTGTTTACGGCCGCGACTCCACTGTGAACCGCAGTTTTGGCGTGAGTCTATTTGCCGGGAATAGTTTTAATCAGCGTGCACACGTCATTAGTAACAGTAGCATAGATCAGTTTGTTCAAAACAGCCAAATGTAGGGCCCTGCACGTGCCAGGTTACTCGCTTAGTCCGACCCTGATTGAGTGTGTAACTATGGAATAACGGCAATATCCACTCTGGCGCAGTGGTGACACTACATTTATTGATCACTGCCCCCCCCCCCCTATAAAAACAGAAGGAGAGAATATAGGTAATGTAACAGCAGGCCCTCATTTATTTGCAGACTAGTATGTAAACACGTTTTGTTTGCTACGAAAAAATTGCACCTTTTGTTATGATTACTTCACTCGCAGGGACAAATGTTTCATCGATGTTTCTAGATTTTTTTAAACAACATTCTGGATTCGTGCCCCATCTTGGTCAACATTCCGTTATTTAAATTCATTTTATTACATTTCCGTTGTGTTACCAACAGTTTTCGATATGATCTGATAGGCTTGTTATGTTGGTATATGGACAATATTCATCATTTATCAGTGGCATAACTCTGCCGGTGCGGCCTCACAAAGCCCGGGCCAAAGGGGGGGGGGGGGCAGTGACAAGTATAAACTCATCTGCCTAAGCATAATACTAATATTAACGGTGCAGTCAGTAAACCAAACGGGCACTGATCTATCTAGATATCCAGATGTGCACGTTCTTTATACTGCTGTGGGGCAAAAATGCGATCAGTCCAGTAACGTCACGTAGGACTACTGTCTAAGGTCCCTTGGAAATTTTGTAATCATTAAATGGTGCCTTCAATCGAATATCTACTATTCTAGGTAGGAAACTCTGCCCACCCTAGAAGTGTAAAATTCTCCACCGACCACGGCCGTACATGAGACTAGAAGTATTGTGTGTGTGCATGCCTACCCCTGGCAACATCCAACACCTGTAAATACATATTTTATTCATATACAGGCTATTTTGCTGTATCATTAAGTACATGTATGTGTGTATTGAGGATCAAATCAGAAGAAGGGACAATATAGTAGTACTTTGACTTGTACCTTTAGTAGACACTGTAACACCCTCTCTCGGTGTAGGGGTAAGGAGGCAGTTCCTTCTGAAATGGATCTTGTAGATGTAGTTGCAAACTTCTCACATTACTTTCTCCAAAGTTATAGGGAGAAACAACTGGCTTCAGTCTATTGTTATGCAAAAAAAAACTTGGCATGCTTATAAGAGAGCGCGCATGTGTTTGGTGGGAACGGCAGTTGGGGGGATCATTGTGTAGTTATTTTCGATATGCTTCTCATGGTTTGCATTTTATTATACTCCGTAATTAACATTTTCTGCTTTATTGATTTATCGAAGCACTAGAAACATATCTATTACATACTTGCTTACTTACACTAACATGCACTCCACGTACCCACATTTGAAATGAAGGGAAAATGTGACGTGAAAGTAAATAAGAAGGAAGATAATAGTTTAAACCAAACCAGGTGTCTTTCTCTTTTCAAGTTTATCCACATATTACACAGGACAAAACCCATGTTTTTTTTTGAGAGTCACATGAGAACTAATACTGAAATCAATGTTACCGACATAAAACGGTGTGGAAATCAAAGGTGGGTCGATGACGTCACTGTTGTTTCTGTCACCATTTCGAAGGTTAACTGTGTAGACATGACAAACAGACAGACGGACATATTTAAAATCATCTGATTTATCTCGACATTGATCACACAACGAACGAGAAGACTTGGGAGCTGCAGTGTCATCATATTTCGTTGTAAGTATACTTTTCGTTTGGCTCTTTCCTCTTGTAGCGTTTGCTTGAAATACTTTATTTTGTCTTTTTTTCCTTCTCGTTTAATTTTTTTCTATCATTTTTTAGTTTTTATTGAAATTTGATCTCTCTTATTTTACCTTTCTTCTTGTACTTCAATAAAGCTTTCTGTGTTTTTGTTCTTTTCATATAAACTGACGTCGCTAGCTTTAATAACAACATTTCTGCTTTTTAGTGTTTTATATATGTTGCTTTCCTACTGCACTTAATGCTCTGTTATTTCTGTATTATCAAAAGATGATAAGAAAACTTGAATTAAAAACTGAGTTTAATCAAAACTCAATTACTACAACACTTATTATTTTACGTAGTTATTTTAAGAAGTTGGACATTTTCGCTTCAGTTTGTAACATTCATTATAGATTAGATCAATTCTGTTCTGCTTCAAATTTGATACATTAGGCTACTTTAAAAGGTGGAGTAAATAATTGTTTAAATTGATTTCATCAGTCGCAAAATACAAATATTTCGTTTTTTTAATCCTCCGAATAAAAACATCATCAGTTTGTCTTGCAATTCGATTTGGTCAGTCTATTTTTCTTTATTTAGTCGTTATTTACAAATTATGATCAATTGTACACCGAAGCTTTATATTGAGTTATGTCCGGAACGATGAAATTATACTGACTTTTATGACGAATGTACAGATTGTAGACATAAATAATCAATATTGGAGAATGCTGGTCATTCTATGATATATTCAATATAATTTGGTCAAAACTGAACTTTTGATTGGCTTTCTTCAAAATCCAGCTTGAAACCCAATTCAGAACATTGAAAGCAAAAGTTAAGAAGTCCTTCTTTTGACGCATGACAGAAATACAGAGGCAGCGTCATTTTGTACTAGGGCGGTTGAGCTGGAATGTTATGTCGTCGAGTAGAAAGGTTTAGTAAAATAGGAAATTGGCATATTCCGTTTGAAAAATTTCAGCCCCCTCCCCCCTAACATAAGTATATGTGGTTGTGCCATTTTTCAGAGGATGGGTCGAGCTATAGTTAAAGGAGCTAAGAAAACATGAGTTTATTTCCTCGCCTTCAAGCAACATCAGATTTGAGGCAACATAACATGTTACCAAAAAAAGACAACCTCAATGTCACTGGAATTTTGGGACGTTAACAATAAGCCCAGCTTGCAGCACACGACAACAGAAATTACATATAAAACAGAATCGAAACTTAAGAAAATGCGTTTAATAAACGTGTCAAACGTAGGTGTTTAGTTGTTTACAAACATGGATGTTGGATTCTCATTTTGCAACAAAGGCTTGCGGACAACACCTGCTGCGATTTATCAATCGTGGGTGTTTATCGTAAACACAATGTTTGTTAAATGTTAATTACGAAATATTTCGATTTTACAGTTTCTCTAAATTTGGATTTCAAACATGCAAGGACACAGCGACACTCAGTTATCACCTGTTTTGGTTTGGGCTTATAAGCAAATGAAATACTTTTCTCTGGTAACTGACAGTGTTAAGTGTTCATTGTTGATCTCTTTAACGCCTAACAATCGATTAGGTGTGTATGCTTGAAACACAATAGTTGTACGAATTACATCCAATAGGCCGGCCTTGTCAAAATTGTTGAATTTAATTGGTATCGCCTTCCGAACTGTTATTTTTGGTATATAAGACCAACAGTGTTTTATCTGTTTTGTTCATTTTCCTTGCAAAATTTGTTCATTTTTGTTACTTCATGATATGGATACCAACATTGACTTATGCTTATGCTATGCTTTATGCAAATCCAAGTAATGTTCAGTAAACTATAAACTTAGTAAAAGAAAGTTCTTCTGGTCAAATTTCTCTGTGAAATGCATCATCTCGATATTTATACTAGTAGATCTATAGATTGCTGTATCCAGTGTGTATATATAATTCTATAAATTAATTATATTGATATTTTTTTGACAAAATTATTTTTAATAGTTTGAAAAACAATATTCGGTGTTATTTTCATGTAGCAAAAATATGTAGAAACTATGAAAAAAACTACTGTTAACAACATCGTATGCAAATTGCACTCTCGATTGTCTTGGCAACCAAATGCTCGCATAAATTCGCTCTTATTTGATATCAAGGTTATAAAAAATGGTTTTTACAATCGACAATTAAAATATTCAGCACCACAAGAAGCTAAAAGACATGTTTGGCTATCTTTTATATAATCAGGGTAACTTTGTTTCAACAAGGTCGTACACATCTGGACCAAGTGGAAGACACGATCGCCGTACGATGGCTGCTACAAGGTACGTTCTTTGGGTAAATTTCACTGTCATTCCGAAAAAAGTAAAACACAAATAGACAGTTAGAAAGGAAGATATTATGCCAGTCACTGATTGAGGACGTCGTATTATAAAATGAATGAAATAATTTGGGCCAATGATACCTTTACTTTAGAACCAGACACGTGTACACTATTGCAAACCACGATCAAATCATCACGGTTTGGTTGGGATTAATTGATTAATTGATGTGCAGATTGAATTCAAACTCTCACAAACTTGTATCGTATATACAAGCTATATATACAAACTGTTGTGGAAAATTCGAGCCCAAACACTAAAGGTAGTTGTTATTTTTCCTTCTACTAAATATAAAGAAATGGCTAATAGGCATGTGTATGTCTATTTTTTTGTAAATTTATATGAAACAATTCAGAGTAAATTAGTAACGAAGCAAGTTTCATAGCGACGTCACAGCGACGTCAGAGAATGTACCTGTGGCGCTTTCACAATGAAGTCTTTTCCCCTTTTCCCAAGGCAAATCTCCAAAATGAAAAGCATAGAGGTATTGATACGTAGAAATATTTATAGTATATATTTTTATTCTAAGCTATCTCTCTGTAAGTTGTGATGGATGTTTTACCAAATGAATGTACAGTATTCGGATTTGCGGACGTTCCATCAAATATGCTAAAAAACACACACATAAACAATGAAGTGTTCCGATTTTGCAAACAAATATTTGTATATGTATTCGTCGATTAATTCTCCTGTTCCGAACTTTACTTGATGTGAGATAAAATTACAATGAAAAACGTGGATTCTTCTTCAAGTTCCATCCATCCATCCATCCATCCATCCATCCATCCATCCATCCATCCATCCATCCATCCATCCATCCATCCATCCATCCATC
>JAIPMN010011462.1:0-13194 GCA_020650975.1 Apostichopus californicus
GTGGTGAGTTTATATTTATCCAAATAATCAGTGGACATATCTATCACAGTGTGGTCAGTTTAAATTATCCAATTAATCAGTGGACATATCTATCTCAGTGTGGTGAGTTCATATTATTCAAATAATCCTAGGACATATCTATTACAGGGTGGTGAGTTTATATTATCCAAATAATCAGTGGACATATCTATCTCATTGTGGTGAGTTTAGATAATACAATTAATCAGTGGACATATCTGTCTCAGTGTGGTGAGTTTATGCTTTCCAATAATCCATTAACATGTCTATCACAGTGTGGGTGAGCTTAAATTATCCAATATGATAAGTGGACATATATCTCAGTGTGCTCATGACGGTCAAGCCTGTCCATAGAAAAACAGTCCTCCTATTTACTTGAGCATAGCATCAACTCCCCAAGTACTGCCATTATGATTCATCCTTTAGTGCACCCAATTAGTTGACCAGCCACCCTATTCTTGTAAACACAAGTATTCTAATGGCTAGCACCACTTTCCTGTGTGAAACCAAATATGGCTTGACCACTGAAAGAGAACACCATGAGTTTCATTATGATTTGTGCAGAGAAGTGCAGAGAAGCATTTAGTATGGCAGGCATTATGCACTAGGGTAGATATTCAATCTAACCCTGTTTTTGGCCCAAAACAGGGTACTGGTGTGGTACTTGAGTTAGGCGGGGAAGATTGTAATGCTGTGTTTATTATCTAAGGAATAAGTGGACATTTATTGTGTCTCAGCGTCAGATGTTACAGATTTAACCAAGTTTCACAAGAAATAACAAATAGCGTTATGCTTTGATTTGGTCTCTCTTTTTTAATCAGCAGTCATGTGTGTGTCCATGCTCGTAGTACTATCACAGCTAGCTACATCATGTACATTGATTGATATGGTGACGCTATTGAAAATATATAGTATCAATTATGTATCAATACACTGCAACCTTATTTCGGTGCGGTGCGATTGAGCAAATTGAAATTTTGTACCTGAATGTGGTGATTTTATATGATCCTTATGTAATTGTTTGGGTATGAGTCTCAATAAAGTGAGGCATTTTGGTAATTAATTGGATAATGCCTACATGTAGGGCTTAATGCACCTTGCTTTATTTTGATGTTGAAGCTGCGCCATGCCCAGCTGGTCTGGAGTATACAGATTGTGGTTCTGCATGCCCTCCTTCATGTGAACTTCCTGATGGGCCAGTTAAGTGTCCAGAAACCTGTATAGAGACATGCCAATGTCCAGAGGGACAGGTCCTGGATGGTGAAAAATGTACTTTCATCTACAACTGTGGTTGTACATTGCAAAATGGAGTCTATATCTCGGTATGATACCATTGTATTATTTCTATTCCAGTGAGTTATGTGACTTTATTAATGTGTCATTTATCTGAGTAGCATCTGATGTGAATTGAAGAGGTTGGTATTATGTAAGTTATGTTTGTTTCAGGAAAGAGAATTTCATCGAGTGAAAGCTATCAAGATTTTACGTTAAGTTGGTGGGGTGTAAGGTGTGTGCCTACATGTGTCTTTGTTAGTATGTTAACCCCGTGATTGTAAATATTGTTACAATTAAGGCCCTCAAGCTAAGGTTCCAAAGGTAAAAAAGCCAAAGAATACAAAGGTGACAGTAGAAAACATTTTGTCAGTTTCGATTGTAAAGTAAAATGTAGCTCTCACTCTTCGAGCAAAGCAAACTTACAATATTAACCAAATCAACTTACTTAAGACAAAGTCACCACCTTAAACCCAGGCAGCCAGGACAGCTCTGACTAACAGCTACAAATTCAGTCCTGACCACCAAGGAGTAAACAATGGAGCAGCAGTGTGATGGAATGTTGATGAATGAAAAGGTGAATTGTTAGTAAAATGAGGTGATCATGGAATGAAGGTTACTGAAGATTTCATGCTTGTGTATATGGTCCAATACTATCTCTTCCTTTGACATCCTGAAGCAAGGTAAAATTGCATAACTTCGGGTCTTATGTGTTGTTGTTTGACATTAACTTTTCTTTTCACATCTTGTACAGCAAGATGAGGTGTATACTTATGATGATTGCTCTCTACGCTGTACATGTGTGAATGGCGAAGAACAATGCGAGGCTTACGGCTGCAGAGGGGATGAAGAATGCAAAGTAGAAGGAGAAGTTAGAGGCTGCTTTTGTAAGGAAGGATTTAAATTCAATGGATTTGAGTGCTCAAACGGTATGTTGTTTTCAACATTATTAACATGTTCCTAGTAAAAAGTGTTTAAAAGGATAGTGAATTTTAAATATCTAAGCCAAATGCTAAGGTCACCATCCGATGATATCCATGTACTTATATTTTCATTTAGAATCATATCGTAGGTAGTACATTAATAGTATGGTATTGTTTAACGATGGTTTTGTGCAGTACTGCAACGGGTAGATTGAAGGGATATTTGGGTGACAGACATATGTGACACTTGATACATAGAAAAGAAAACTATTCTCACTGTGAGTTGAACAACCCATATCTATGTCTTGTTTCTTAGTCCTTAAAAAAAGCTTTACTTTTACATATGCTGGTTTAATTGTCCTTAAAACGTGATACTTAATTTTTGCAAGCTGTCAATGTTTTCTCTTGTTAGAAATTCATAAAAACGAACGTTCAATGTTCAAGGTTCAATTATAATTTTTCCTTTGTAAAAACAAAATCACTATCTGGGACTTCAGGTTACACATTTTTTATACTGTAAGACCCTCCGTTGGGACTCGAGGCAACTAATCCCTTCTGTTGTGAAACCTTGAAATGCACCATCTCAGAGACCAGGCTACTAATCCGTTCAGCTGTGAGACCTTGCGGCCATGAGAAATACTAATCCCTTCTGCTGTGAGACCCTCCCTTGAGAGGCACCATCATGGACCATGGGCTACCAATCTCTTGTGCTGTTAGACCCTCCCTTGAGATATACCATTTGCGACCTTTGGGAACTTATCCCTTCTGTTTTGAAAGCCTCACTTGAGAGGTAGCATTCAGGACCTCATTCAACTTTTGCAAGCAGAGAGTTTTGTTTTAATAGAAACACTAAAGAAGACTGTAATGATGTTGGTACTTAATTTGATTTCTTGTTTGTCTTTTAAGAGCCGTGTCATTGCCAAATTTGGGGAGACCCTCATTACGTGACATTCGATGGCCTAAAATATGACTTTCAAGGTGATTGTGAATACACCCTCGTAACAACTTGTGACCATGGCGACTTACCAGAGTTTACAGTCTTTGGTAGGAATCGTAAGACTGTACCTTCAGCTCCAGTATCATACCTACGACAAGTGAAATTACAGTACAACGACAATGAATATGAACTTTACAGCAGTGGTACACTGACAGTTAATGGAGTTGCAACAGCACTACCCATCACAACCGGAGGTAACGACTATGTGACAATTACATACTTACCACCTGGTAAAATAGTAAGTCAAACAAGTTTTACTTTCTTTTATTGTTTGAAGTTTACAATAATTCTTTTTGTCTTTGTAACTGAGGGCCTCGGGAAGATAAGCTCTGGCTTACTGAGTCACCCTCAAGTAAATACAGTTTAAATAAATAACTGGCCGGACAGACGGACTGGCAGACGGACGGATAGACGGACGGACAAGAGTGCAATGCTTCACATCAAACTGCAAATAGCATTCACAATTTACTCACTAACCACTAAGTTTTAATTTGAAATGATGACAAGAAAGCTTAACATTTTGAGATGATTTTTAATTTGGAAAAACAATTCTGGCAGACATTATTGATTATTACCTTCAACGTTTTATGGCAGAATCTAGGCGGGTGTCTCTACAGCTTAATCAGTTGCAATATTAGTTTGAATTTTTCCACACATGTTTGCTAAATTTGGTTACCAAATGCTGCATGCTGCTGTAACTATTGGAATGAATTTCAAATGTTTTATCATTGTGAAAAGATCACAGTAATAAGCCTTTTTAAACATTTATGTTAGCTTTGCTAAAACAAAAAGTGTAATATTAATGATGATTAATATTACTATTATAGTACTCATTCCAGTTCAGGCTGGTCAGGTAGATGGCATTGCTAGAACCAAATTGTTCATTTGCCTGTAGTTTAGTGTTAATTGGTATTTACAATGTACGATGGGCTATAAGCGTGAATCAAATCTAAAACTGAGAAATCTGTTGATATAGATTCTCATATCACTGTTTGATGGTATCAGTAAACATAATGTCCATATACTGGTTTAATCAAATAAGAATAAACCTATATAATAAAGAAACAATCACATGCGCCATGTATCATACACTCTCGCAAATCATCCACAGATGTTGATCACACACTTTGGTCTGAAGTTGGTCTTTACCTATGCTAGGGCTGGTCTAACTGTTCAAGTGGACTCTGCCTACTATGAGCATCTCTGTGGATTGTGTGGTACCTGTAACCAGGATCGTACTGATGAGTTTGTCCTGCCATCAGGGGAACTGGTAAATAACACTTTGTTGTTGTGGTAGTGTGTAGCTTTACCTTAGTGAGGTATTTGAAACCAGGCGTGTTCTAATGATGTTCAGCTATGAACAAGGTAATTGATAAACCAACTTGTTTTCCTCAAAACCAACCTCTTTGTAGATAAGTTAAGGCAATAGGTTATAAAGGCTGACGTCATGATCTGATTGACGGATCTGGACTTCATTCTGAGATCGTTAGGATTAAACCATTATGTAAATGTGTGTCAGTTATATAGATAAACTTCCATAATGGTCAAGCCTGCCCATAGAAAAATAGTCCTCAAATTCAGTGTATTATTTCAGTGATCAAGCCAAACTTTTCCTCACACACAGGAAAAATGTGAAAAAATGTGGAAACCTGTGGGTTTCGAAACATTTAAAAAAAAATTGGTTATTGCTATGAAAAATCTGATTTCAATTTTCAAAGGTAATACTTGATGGCAGACACAGATAACTTGTAAAATCCTGTTTCCCGTAGCTTCTTCACACATTTCATGCCCTGGATTTCTTGCCAGAGTTTGCCACAGATTCCTGTGTCAGCTTGTGTCCTGGAGTCTCCATCATATTTTCTTAGGAAAAACAACACCATGTGGTTCTGTAAGGCATCTTGAATGGTCAAATACTTTTGTACATCGATAAGAGAGTGACTAGTGTCCAAAACTGCTAGAAGCACAGCTAAATGTTCTTCTGAACACTTCAGTTTATCATTTACAAAGAAATGCACATGACGAGAACTGCTATGTCTAACGACATTTTCATTTTTTAGTCTGCGTCTGCCTCAACATTTGGCAATGCTTGGGCTGTTGGAGAAGGGGAATGTGTCCCAGATCCCGGAACTGATCCATGTGCTGAAGATTCAGACATGAAACAAGAAGCTGAAGATGACTGTTTTATTCTGGAAGTTGATGGTAAATCATTCTATATTTTCAAATTGTTACTTTGTTAATACTTAGAGTCTTTTGGTAGATGTATGTATGTATGGTTGTATGTATGTATTTTAGATCCTCATGAAGCAAAGCGAAGAAGCCTCATTGTCTTATCGAAGCCGCAAGCTGACCCAAGTCAGTCTCTTACATTCAAATTATGAACTATTATGAATTATGATTTTGAACTGTCAACAACTCTGTAAATGGACGACATACATTAATCTTGGAGTGACTCGAACTCGGGACTTTATGATTGGAATTAAGGCACCGACATTAACCACTGAGCTACAACACTCCTTATAGATGGTCTTCTTTCAGTGTTTTGGAGATTTTGAATCACAGTTATCCCAATACAACTTTAAAGGTCATTATTATTTATTTTCAAAAATATGCTAGTGAGTCATATAATGGTCAACCATGCCATATAAATTTCAACGATTAATTTTACTGCCAGCTCATGCAGCCTCTAGCACTATTTACCCATGCTGATGAAACTTGAAGTCGACTAATTAAGCAATCCCTAATGTCGTGGAATATTCAACTGCCACTTTAGCACTATTTACCCATGTGATGATACTACAGTGTAATTAACTATTCTAGCAATCCTCCATCTCTGCGTCTATTTTTTTTAGGACAAGAACCTGCAGGAAAATACTTTTAAAAAACCTCTAACAGTATTAATCATATACTAACATTGTGAGCAAGTTATGCTGACCTTAAGATGTACCATCAATACTTTTAAGGATGTACTTTACCACCTACCTTGTCAACCAGTAGTGAACTGAATTGATCCCAACCCTTGTTTAAATATAGTTATAGGTATGGAATTGGAATATAGTATCATAAAGTGGGAGAGTTTATACTTGTAATGTAATGACTGTCATTGGTCAATAAGAAACATACAAGTGCTGAATTCATAGGGCTCTGTTAATTTAGGAAAAGGAAAAACATTTTCTTCGTTTTAAGAGAGGAACCACCAGCATGAGATGTCAAAATGATGTTGATTGAACTCTCTGTAATTTTGACTTAGAGCGCGCTGTTGGTGGATGTTACTTAGAGTGCGCTGGATGAATGTGATTCTGAATGTGCTGCTGGCGGATGTGACTCTGAGTGTGCTGCCATTATATGTGACAATCTGATTGAACTTGATGAATATATGTTTTTTTTCTCCGTGTAGGACCATTCAGAAGTTGTCATGAATTTGTTGATCCAACTCCTTTTTATGACTCATGTGTATTTGACCTGTGTGTGACTGAGGACAAAGACCTATTCTGTCCTGCACTTAATGCCTATGCAGAGGCTTGTCGTACTGCCGGAGGAAATCCTGGCCAGTGGTGGGAACAGATTACAGAGTGTTGTGAGTCAAAATCCATCTTTACTTTCCCTTCCATAACTAATCAGAACAAAAAATGTCTTGATAAATATTTGTGCTTGGGAGATATCATATAAAAAATGTGATGTTGGTTAGCAAGAGCTGCAAATTTTTGTTTTGTCTAAATCACTTCATTAGATTTGGAGACCATGATAAATGATTTACAGAAATTATTTCTATGAGGCTTACATACGTTGAAAACTTACCAAGGCATTACTGCTAGCCAATGCCAGATTTTGGCAAAAACATGAAATTGTTCAGAAACACATATTTTACAAAACTTTTCAATGTTAAGATTAGTTGACGATAGCCAGGAGCTGAGATGGATTGGCCTAAAGTTTTTGAAAAGTTATCGTACACTTGGTCTCATACCTGCTTAATTCACAGCTCCGATCTCCTAATGCACTATGCAAACCTGGTGCATTTTGAAAAACTAGCAAGTGCAAACCAGTTCGTTGTGTGCTCTCAAGTAGACTGCTTTTTCCTATTTATACCACATTAATAAGTCTCTAAGTTACTTTATGTTAGCATGCAAAATGGCCAATTTGCCAATAGTTAAAGCTTCAACCATTTTTGAACTTCATGTATAATTTTAGCTGTAGTTGTGATATGTGCATGATGAAGGTGTTATTGAGCATTCAGACTTCAGAGATTATGTTAATTTATTTTTAAAAGCAAAGGTGGTATGCGAAAGGGGTATGCCAAATTAGTGAAAAGAACAGAGAAGAAAAACAGTTCTGTTGAATCGCATATCGTGGGGAGAGTCTATATATGATACCTATGAGCAAGCTGTGTTAACTCCACATTGAATGTTCTCAATAGCTGCACCTTGCCCTGTTGATATGGTGTACACTGCCTCAGGGCCTGCTTGCCCACCTACATGTGCTAGAAGGGAAAATCCAGTGACTTGTGATGATATTGAAGATGTGGAGACCTGTGTCTGTCCTGAAGGGAAGATTCTTGACGGAGAAAAATGTGTCTTACCACGAGAATGTGGGTGTGATACTCCAGAAGGAACATATATTTCGGTAAGCTTCATTTTCGTTAATCCATTAGCAGATCTGTATTCTCTTTTTCTTATTCTACCATCCACTACTTTCAATTCACTGTACTGTGTCAGGAGAGTGCTGTAACGTGGAATCCTGATCAGGTGAGTGTTGCAACTATCTTACACATGGAATCCTGATCAGGTGAGTGTTGTAACTATCTTACACATGGAATCCTGGTCAGGTGAGTCATGTCACTTACTTACACATGGAATCCTGGTCAGGTGAGTGACGTAACTACCTTATACATGGAATCCTGGTCAGGTGAGTGACGTAACTACCTTACACATGGAATCCTGGTCAGGTGAGTGTTGTAACTACCTTACACATGGAATCCTGGTCAGTTGAGTGCTGTAACTACCTTACACATTGAATCCTGATCAGGCGAGTGCTAATAACTACCTTACACATGGAATCCTGATCAGGTGAGTGCTGTTACTACCTTCCACATGGAATCCTGGTCAGGCGTGAGTATTGTAACTACCTTACACATGGAATCCTGATCAGGCGAGTGTTGTAACTACCTTACACATGGAATGCTGATCAGGTGAGTGCTGTAACTACCTTACACATGTAATCCTGGTCAGTTGAGTGCTGTAACTACCTTACACATGGAACCCTGGTCAGGCGAGTGTTGTAACTATCTTACGCATGGAATCCTGGTCAGATGAGTGTTGTAAATATTTTACACATATTATCCTGATAAGGAGAGTGCATGCTGTTAATAAATTACACATTGATTCCTGATCACGTGACTTTAATAACTAATTGCCCTATCAATGGAATATTGATCATCATTACGCAGATCTTGCTTATAAAAAAATCCATCCCAGATGTATGTATGTATTTTAGATCCTCCTGCAAGCAGGAACTCGCGAAGAAGCCATCATTGGCTCATCAAAGCCGCAAGCTGACCAAAGTCTGTCTCTTAGATTCATATTTAACGTCCATGATTATGAATTGTCAATTGTCAACAACTCTGTAACTAGACGACATACATTAAATCTTGGAGTGACTCGAACTCGGGACCTTATGATTGAAAGGCACCTGCATAAACCACTGAGCTAGCATTCCTATACCCTATACTTAGACCCTACGCCCCACTTTTTCGTTAGAAAGTAATGAGCCATAGGTTGGGTCGGTCGGGTAAGGTATCCCATTTTTTCCGAATAAAATTGGGGTATCTAGGGCAGATTTTCTTATAGGCAAGATCTGCGTAATGTTTAAACTTCATGTAACTCTCATTTAATTACCACAAGGGAATATAGGTTAGCTATCTAGGTAGATCAAAAAGAGATAGTGGCTTTGAGTATTACAGTAAATGGAGACATTCTTTTACATTAACTTAAAATAAGGGTTTGAAAGTAAGCATCTATTCTTCAACCACAGCCTGGCTCTGTCTATGTCAAAGAGGACTGCTCACAGCGATGTACTTGCATCCTAGGGGAGTTACAATGTGAAGACTACCAATGTGCTCCGGAGGCTTCATGTGAAATCAAATCTGGCAAAAGAGCCTGCTTCTGTTCTGCTGGGTATGATGGTAACGGTCAGGAGTGCCATCTTGGTAAGGGAAGACGTTTACTATAAATCCACTGCTTTTTGGAAAAACTATGTGTTAATTAAATGAAGGATGTTACTTCATTACAAGATATTTGAAATGACCAAAAACCCCAACTTAGTCCATGTCATGGTAGCTTAATAACATTGCACTTTTGTGGCATTCCACAGCATGATTGAAGCTTACCTTCACCTGTTCGGCAATCTGTAGCATAAGGCTCTTATACTTTACTTCTGTGGCAATCCTTGGTATTTTTCTACCTGTCATTCGTTGGAAATGCATGTCATGTAGCTTTGATTTCACTATTGTGGCAATCCATGGCAGTTAGCAATTTACCATTGACTTGTGTGTCAATCCATGGCGTTGAGCTCATTACTGTTCACTTGCGTGGCAATCCATGGCATGTAGCTTGCCCTCATTTGTATGGCAGTCCAAATGGTGGTGCTTATATTTTACTTGTGTGACCATCAAGTTAGCTATTATACTAACATAATGATTGCAATCTATAGTATGGTTCGTAATCTTTCACTTGTATGATATTTTGGTTCACTGGATTTTTTGGCATGACAAGTAGGCCTACCTTTAACACATTCACTTCTGTGAAAAAGCAATGTATAAAATAATTTTCACTTACATGCCATTCAATAGCACATAGAGCTTTACTTTCACTGTGTCATTCTATACACTTTAACAATTAGCTCAATTTGGATTTAACATTATTTGTGCATTTCTGACAGGTAACTGCATGACTTATTTTCAAATGTTGGTTCTGGTCTCAGTGGGTGTTTCTTCCAAAATTACAAACAAGGTGATGAGTAAAATTTACCTTCTTATTGCTTTGGAAAATAATTTTTAGGATATGAAGTCAATATAAACTAGCCAGCTTATCAAACTGTTTTCCATAATGTAGTGATGTTTTAATTGTCATTATTGTTGGTTTTTTCTAGCTGATTGTGAATGTTTCCTTTGGACACACCATCACATTCGTACTTTTGATGAAGTCAGCTTCTCAACTTATGATGATGCCGATTGTCAGTACAAACTTCTCACCAATCGTGGAGAAGGAATAGATCCATTCCTTCTAACTGGATTCTTGTCAGCTACTTCAACTTCAATTATCGAATTAGACTTATCAGGGACCAGGTACAGACTGCGGGCAGATCGGGTTTTAGTGGTCGATGATGTTGCCATGGCGAGGTCTTATAAAGATGATTTAGTTACGCTGATATATCTCCCAGACAGAAGCTCGGTAAGTGTATGATTAAAAATTAGATGAATGTAATTGGGATGTTAGATTATGTGTATTTCTTACACATTCCCGTCTTATCTGCCAGATATGAGAGTAAAAACACAAGGTAGAACTTAGTGTAGTAGAACATCAATTTGAAACAGTTTTCAGGTAGATTTTATCAACACATCATTCTTGACTTCAGTGATTTCACTACAGGGTGAGGTGTTCAAGCTTTTAGTTTAACATGTTACACTCTGTGGACTTTTATATATGATGCAACCAGTCAGACTGATGTGGAATGTCATTATTTAAATTAAATCAGGATTACAGAAATATATTGTTTCAAACCCTGGAAGATGTCCTTTGTTGACATATATCATGGAGTTTTCACATATTAAGACTTGGCATATGGCCTGTTGTTGTAACATTTAAGCCATGTAGTGTGTTTTAGTGGAAACACAGTAACTATTACCTCCGCAATGAACACACAGGCATTTTTCTAATAAGCATTGTAAGTTGATCTTACTGTAATTGGTATGGTCAACTATGTTGTATAACCTTAATCATAGTATTGTCATGATGCTGTCAAGATAGTGTTATTGAGAGCTCAAGCATGTCTTCTTTAGAAAATAATTTGAAGAATCTCTACCAGTGGAAGGAAGTTGCTTTAAAGATAGCTAGTATAGGCCCCAAATAATAGCACGCTATAAATTGCTTGAAGTTTACGAAAAGTACTTTCCTGGAGGTCTTTACTCTCCAATTGTTCTCAGACAATTTTTAAGGAACACACAAGATGACTGAATGTCCCAATGAGGAAAATTACCTCTAAGGTTGTAATAAAAACCGTTTAAGAATTTGGACCAAAGGTGACCATATTTTTATATCTACCGTATTTGGGGCAATACAGTACACCTTTAATGTCATTATTGATGAGTCAGCTGGGCCTATGGGTTATTATGCAATTGCTGACTACAGTATACCTGACCCGTATGAGCAATTTGTGTTCTAGTTTAATTAATATTAATTTTATCTTGCAGATTCTCACCACAGCCTTTGGTATTTCTATATATTTTGGTCGAGGCAGTGTGGCATCGATTAAGGTGCCTTCATCTCTAAGGGAGCAGGTTTACGGAATGTGTGGTACCTGCAATGCTAATGGAGAAGATGACTTTACCCTGCCCGATGGTTCTCAGGTAGCTAGGAAAACAAATATTCGCACCCTGTAACCTCTAAAATTAAGTTGATATGGTTGTTGTTGACATTGCGGGAGGGTTTTTTGGGAGGGGGGGGGGTGGAGGTGGGTTTGGAGGGGTCATAGAAATTTTACTTATAGTAACAACTTGAAAGTAACCATGTTATGCGATGTGCCCAGTTATATGTAATATTGTATTGTCCTATGATAGTAAACTATCATGTAACCTTTTTGGATCAAATCCAGAGTTGGCATAGTTTGGGTAAACTTTGTAAGTTTGTAATGAGCTAAGATATGAACAGTTTTCATACTGGCACCAGACAGTAAGGAAAGGATAGTTCGTGTCATTTACAATACTAGGCCCACTTCCAACTCTTTCTTTAAATTATTTACTGCAACACTGTTCATAGGTGTCAAATCAGCTATCTTCACTTCTTTCTCCAGGCAACGGATGCTGTTGGTTTTGTCGCTGGTTGGAGCATCGGCGAATGTGACGGGACCCCTGATGCTGATCAATGTAGTGATGATGATTCTGAAGCTAGAGATCAATGTTATAGTCTCATAGATCCCAATGGTGAGTTAATATGTAAATATTACTGGGCTGTCTTTGAAGAACAGATAAGTTCCTCTTTCTGACTGCATGGTGTGTGGGACAGATGGATGAGAAGTGAGTTTGTATTCAATGCTCCTGCATACATTTATACAGATGAAACTATAGAAGGATATTTTAGTGAGATACCATAGGTTGGACAAAAAGTTCCTGCCATGGTTCTAGTCGAAAATTCATATCTTAATAATTATGTGTTCCTAACTCTAGAGATAGTTGTATGAACAAGATTGAATTGTCATTATGCCAGAAAATTGCAGACAGTGTCCCATGCATCACTGTCATCCCTTCCTAAAAGCTGTACTGTCTTCCTTCATAATTTGTGACTAGCTTGCTCTGTAGCGACATCAATAGCGTACACATTTAATACACCTATTTCAAATTTGCAAAATATGTATCTGGATAAGGTTTCTCATGTTGATGTAATTAACTCAGTCTCCTGGCATCAGATAAATTCATTAATTTTCACAAAGTTTTAAAATAAATAATATTTGCAATGAATCATACAATCATATTAAGGATTTGGTTAAAAAATGCAAATATGGTAGCCTACATTATTGAGAAGTGAGCAAACTGCAGGTGATGAAGCTTACTAAAATCTTCATTATTTCTAGATATCAGTACTTAAATAAAATTTCTTGGTGATAGAGGAAAAAGTTTGGATTGATTGATTTGGTGTCTGGTATCGATTTGGGGGTGGAGGGATGGGGGGGGGGGGATGTGTGGATGTAAGCATGAGCTGTTACAGTTTCATATCGATA
>JAIPMN010011465.1:8509-18847 GCA_020650975.1 Apostichopus californicus
GGATGGGGGGGGGAGGAAAAGGGGGGGCTATAATACCATACGACAATGTATTGCACCGCCAAAGAACGTTATAACAAAGGCCACTATAGGTCAAAACTTAGGAAAATCAAAGATTTCTGTACAACGAAACTTTGATAATAAAGTAAAGATAAAGTATATGCAAATATAAGTACGTGTCGAATATACAAATTAGAGGAGACCAGGGATAGGAAGAAGAAGAAGACCGTAAGAGGATAAAACTTTATTTATCATTAATGTTTTTAACATTAATGAGTAAACTATCATCCTTTCGTTTCTTTGTTTTTTCCAGATGGATTTGACTGACACCTGCAGTAAAGCAAGACAATGTTCCCTCTCGAAGGAGGCAAGTTTTAAGCGAACTTGAAGAATACTAATTTATATCGTCTGTCAGGTGATACTTATTACGGGGATACAAATGCTGCTTAATCAGTGACATTAAAACCCTTAAAAGGACAAATGAGAAATCCATCTTTCCTCTATTTATGACTCTTAGATACGAACGTAATGGTTTATATCAGTCAAAATCACGGTTGGAACCTCTCTGTCGGCGGAACAATTATTTTTAACGTATATTCCAACATATTGTGATACGAAACCACGTGGACAAGCAGACTACGATGACCTAAGTATTTTGCCGCCTTGCACGTTCAACAAAAAGCAGTTTTCCTATCCGTGGACGGGAACAAGAATATACAAATTCACGTAACAAAATCCATCGGTGTATAGACATTTGGAATGATGTAGTAGTCATTCAATAGAAGGACCCAAACGTCGCCATTATCGACTGGAGAAAACGTTCATTATCTTTACCCTGATGACAAAAAACACATGATCTGCTTCGTTGACTTCTTAATTACCAGATTACGTACGAGATATTGCTATACAAATTACATGCACGACTTAAGTAACATGATCAATTCTTGTCGAATAACTGTTACTGAACTATGTCGGTTTCTCGTATGTCAATCTTGCTGTGGTTCATCTGTAGCGCAGTAGCGCAGTATAGTGTACACTAATATACTGCATTCGTTGCAGTACAAGAAAAGCAAAACAAAACCAGACTAATAGAATGACTTACTATGAGGAATACAGCGATGAGGGGGGTTGCGCTAATGCGAGCACTGAAGTCTTACAGACACTTGAATACACACCCGCCGAACATTTCACTTCCGGGATTTTAATGCCAATATTGCTTATCATAGGCATACTTGATAATGTGGCATTTATGGTGGTCGTTGCTAGGTTGCCTGCCATGCGCACACCGACCAACTGTTATCTGGTCAATCTAGCCATCGCTGACGTCATCTTCCTCGTGTTCGCTATGGGAGAGAAAGTGTGGATTTACAAACAATCCCCTTACTCTGGCGACGCCGTCGTCTTCGGAGAAGTCTTCGGATGTATTATTTTCCCTCTCTTGTCCGACGTCTCTTACTTCGCGTCACTCTGTTTCGTGACGTTGGTATCTTTCGAGCGGTTTATAGCAGTTTGTCGACCTCAAAGCCGGAACCACTTTCAGCGACCTCTTTTTATCGCGCTCATGTGTATAGGCAGCTGGACTATTTCCACGGTGCTTTCAGCGACACTTATACCGGGCAACATAGTGTATGAATATTATTGCTTTACGTTACCGGATGTACCGCCCTACAATACGTATCCGACCGAATACGCCACCTGTGGAGCTCGTAAGCAGATGTGGACGATATACACGAATGGTTTACAGACGCTCCCGTTCACCATATCTCTCTTATTAAATATATATCTTTACGTTATGATCGTGAAGGGTCTGAATCAATCTATAAAGCGACTTAGGGGACATCAAGGGGGCAAGAAGGATCAGGACACCCGGGTCAGGGATCAAATTGCCCGGATGTTGATTCTTAATGGTGTGGTGTTCTTCGTATGTTTAGCACCATTTGAAATGACATCTATAATATCAATGTTTCAAATACCGATCGAAGGCAACTGGTTGCTGAACACAGGTCGAGTCTTGTCGTACTTCAACTCCGTCGTTAATCCTATCATATTTACCACAATGAGCCAACGGTATAGAGAGGCCTTTAAAATGACTTTCCTCCCTCAACGGTGTTCCAAAGTCGACGAGTCATCGACTACAAACGGTACCGCAGCCAGCACTACGACCACGTATATTAAAATGACAAAAGCCAAGGCTTGAAGAAAGAAAGGATAGTAAATTGTACCACCAATTTTTATTTTTTAAAAATTTTTTTTTTAATCGTCTGTTGCGCGTAATGGTCATTGAACCAACACGATCATATGGGAGGATTACTTCTGCAATAGAGTTGTACTGCTTCCATGAACTCTGTTAAATATTGTATGCATTATAATATCCTGTGTAAATGGAAAGGTCGCTATATGAATGAAGACAACCAATATTAAATAGTCGTAACTTCCAAAAAAGATTTAGCTGGCGTCAGCTGACAAACCTCCCACTTTAATTATCTTTGAAGTAACATTCTCTCTCAATCACGCACAGTTTTACAGGCAATCGCTCTCACTCTATTGTAAATCGGAATAAGAACTCAGCTACTCACAATCGCGCAGAAATACTCCCATTTCCCGCAAATTACTCGCAACCACACCTGATAACTCCTATCCGGCGCTCGCAATCAAATGCATTCCCTGACAAATCACTTCAAACACACACATTCACTCAGAATCATCCGCCGACGACACAACGGTCATTATTACCGCTCGCAATCAAACGCATTCAACTCACTCATCACTTACAATCATTCAACAATCACACACAATCACACATAGTCACTGCCACCAGCCATACTTTAATCCATCACGTCATCATTTGCATAATGCGCAATACACTTATATAGCCTATACAATAGTAAACCCTTTTACTGTAAGGTAGTATATACGTTCCAATAAGTGTGCAACCAATTGGCTCAATGGGTAACCATATAGGCCTATGCTATCTTCTTTAAGTAAATTATATTACAGCATAACAACGCCGGATGAATCAATCTAGCATGCATGATATATGCGCTGCGTTTTTGCTCTTGATTTAATTATGACTGCGACCAAATTATTCCAACTTTTTTTTCTTCTCTTTTGCAATATCCCACTTGTTTATCCCAATGTGAAAATCACATTACAAATCTCCTTATCCATGTGAATATAATGTTAACTGACAATATCTAACATATATCTACTGACTTGAGTCATCCATATAACAAACACGATATCACACCAAACTTCAAATTAATGCCGTGAGCCTAAACTAGAGACTTACGTAGTACTTGAACGATGATGCATTAATAATAATAAATACCATATATATTAAAGTGTTGTTATCATGAAATAAAACATGCTCAAGAGCATATTAAAGCAGTAAGCCTCATGTAAAACGAGAAATTGCTTTCCCCCCCCCTTCAAATTCCCTATGTTTGAACATTTTGCTTCGCATCTTCTTTATCCAACTACCTCAAATATTGTAATTAATGTTTATTAATCTTCCCAACGACAAATTGGACTCCTTCAACACGTGTACCCGGAAGTCACTTATAATGAACATCAGACTGACAGTAATTATGTATTACTCTCATCAAATTATTTTTTAATTGATTGCAACCATTTCAGAGAAGAGAAGTGTGGCAGGGGCGGGCGAAGGGGGGGGGGGGGTGAAATGAACTGCTTCACACAGGGTAGGTACGATGAAACATTTATGTGGGTTTGATTAGACTACTGTCTGCTGTAAAGAACACATTTTTATAGATAATTATTTCCTCGAAAATATCACGAAAAACGAAATATTAACGATCAATTGCTTCGAAATTTTGTCCACACAACTTTGTTAAGGATTTCGTAACCTTGTTTTCTAGCTTATTGCTTTGCATTGTCAATACCGATTCCACGATACTCGTTGCTATGGGCTATTACACACTTAAGGTAGTATATGTTAGCATGGAATAACCATTGAAGTAATACCATGGTACAACGAATTTTTCCATATTGAACAAGGCTTTTCACCAAACTGCATATCTGTGGAATTCATTTCCTTGCCGATCTCCATGATATATAGATTGCATGAAGCTAGTTGTAATAATCAGCCAGACGGTATACAAGGCTCAATGATTTCAGGTTCAGCTTTTGTTGCGAAGAAATCATTAATTAAAATCGGACCCAACGAAGGCCTGGCTAGCTCAGTTGGAAGATCGAGGGAATTTCAATCATTCACATGATCACACGTTCTATTCCAAATTATCTTTCTTCGTTATAGAATATAGTTTCTAGTTTTGATCTACGTGTAACCGTGTGCTATGTGTTACTTTTACTACTCACACGTTATTTCATTTCACTGACTCTCTCATACGCGTTGAAATTTTCATCTAATTATGTCGAAGTCGCACTGAAAGGAATTTATATTGGAAAATTAAATAACTTCTCCTCACGCTTTTAAATATGCCTAAGCGATTGAAGAATTAATAAACACCCACTCGCTTCCTTCCACAATTAGCCTACAGGTTCGACTGAATTTGACATCTGGTTGAATGATTTATCTCTCCACGCGGTTAAATGGACACTTATCCGAAAATAGGAAGTGTTAGTACATTTACTAACTCGATACAATGAAGTTAGCGTTACTTTATAAAACGAACTCTGCATAACATTCAAGTCTTTGCGCAACTACTCCGAATGGACACTTCGAATATTTTATGCGCAAATGTTAAACAGGTGTATGTATATCTATATACATGCAGAAGTAGTGGAGAAAATATCAATAAGGATACGAATCAAGCAAAGTGATAAATACTAACACAAACATTTGGAGTGGGCAGGGTAGGGGATGGGGTTATGGCGGGGTGAGGACAATCCCAAGTTGAGAATTGAGAAATTGGCCGGTATACCCGAAGTAGCTAATCCCGATATGTGACGATATGGGTATTATTACTCTTTGCACACTTTAGTTTGACCAGCATACAACACTGTATTGAAACTAGAATCCCATGAACAAGGCAATTCATTAGCTCGACTGTATTCGGGTTTTTTCCAGAGACCATAACGGAAACTAACAAACATTTCTTTATTTCATATTTGCCTTTTGTAAAAACAAAAGTTTGCAGGCAACTAAATATTGAATATCGATTTGCATTATTCTCTTGGTATTTAACTTTCATTCGTTGCAAAAAACCTTACTGTTGACAACCCTTGGTAGATTTTCAACCCCCCCCCCCAAAAAAAACAACCCTGCTCTTAGAGATGGAGTCACGTTTCATTATGGCTTATATCATACGATGTGTGTTGATTTAGGTTATAACACAACCAGACACAAATAATTGGATCTGTCGTGTGAAAGAAATGTTACGTGTTATCGATTTGCACCAGGTTGAATTACCTGAGACTTCGCGAGCTCACCAAAAAATGGTTGATAATTTTAATCTAATTTTGTTCCCGCTCGGCAACATGACGGTGTCAACGTAGAATTCAAACGGTAGAAATCATTACTCATCACTAAACCATCACTATAGTTATAGCAGCTGGTATGCAAAAGGAATTTTTTCAAACTTTATTTACTACCAAGTATGACGTCAGCTGCTCTACGGTACATTGCCCTTGACGACACTGAAAATAATAATGTTGAATTGTAGCAGATCATAATTGAGGAGATGATGGATCTTGCGTCGAAAATTGAAGACATAGACGATATGATATGATATATATTTTTTTATCATTAATATATCAAGATGTTTCTATTATTTGTCGAAGGATGTAAAGCGGGACAAAGAGCTATTATCGTGGACCTCGACAAAATATAATAGCAGGTATAGAGTCATTGGAACACATTAAGACTGGGGGAGGGGGAGGGGGAGGGGGAGGGGGTGGTGGTGGATGCGAGTCAGAGAAGCATTTCCGTGAGCATTTTGTTCTCAGTTCTGTTGCTCAAGCGTACCAATGTTCTACCATAGCCTTAAGTTAAGACTATTACGGTGTAACATTCTGATTGCAAAGGAAGATTATGCTATACTAGAAAGAAATTATTTCATAATATTATAAGAAATGATTTGGTAAATAAAGGTTTGGTTTAATTCATTTACACGCTAATCTACAATGTTCACTGGTTTTATTATTATTACTATTATTATTATTACTACTTTGTTTTATTATTAATTCCTGTTTTTATATAAACTACGCTCTTTTATACATAATAAATTTATTGATCTACACATTTTACCGAAATACATTAAAAATCCCGACACTTTTCAGTTCCGTTTTTGAAAGGGATATACAAACATACTTGTATATACAAACAAATAAAAAACAATGTCATAGATTTTATACAATAAAAAATTGCTGTCTCTCTTTTAAGACGGAAGTTTTCCGTTTTCAGATAAAGATAAATAAATGACTTCACTAAATATATCCATTTGTTTCATTTTGCCTAGAAACAGATGAACTGGTTTTTTGTTCCGGTATAGCCCGTTCCTACAGGTAGTCAAACGTATAAAATATAGTTCGACTTTTCCACTAATACATTTGTGATTTGAAGCATGTATAAGTATACTATGGGCCAATTTGAGATTCGACAATTTATTATTATACTGTGGTGTAACGAGGTTGGTTTCGTTAATTCTCCTAATTCCATCACGTTTTGCTTCAACCAACCCTTGCATAGAGAAAAGCTTTCCACTGACGTAGTTATGTAATTAAGGTCTTTCTTAACAAGATCATTCTTGCATCCATCCGGAAAATAATAGGGGCTGGAAAGAAATTTTCCCTTATTTTCAAGGTAAGGTTACCATGCAGGCGTAAAGATTAATCTTATATATTTTACTAAACACGGTAATATGAAGGGAAAAAAAGTCTCCACAAAATTCACTTTTTTTCGGAAATTTATTAAAAGTTCCCCAAAGCTTTACTAATTAGAAAGCAGTAGTAATATATTTGAACGTTCATTGTTGAGTTACAACATATATAGAGACTTTTAACAACGACAGTTAAACAGAAATGAAAAATAAAGAATCTCTCGGCGTAGAAAACGGCACATTTTTTTTCTCCACTTTTTATAGACATCATTTATTACTTTAACATTCTCTCCTTAGTTTTACTTAACTTTTACATTATTGAGATCATTTGATATACTGAATTTATTGAAAATCTGGAGTTGAAGTGGAGATGAAAAACTGAGAAGATTGTTCACAGTTTTTGGTAAGGTCCTCTGAAAAATTGCAGTTATAGACTTATTTATGATTTTAACCAGAGCAGGCGGAAGCATAATATCATCTTCATGATTATTCTTTAGGACAAGGGGTAAAGTAGATATGAATTCAAAGATTTTTTGAAGCCTATACGTTCTTTCACACCTTTATTCATTTCTTGTGATATCTATTTTCTTTTCTATTTCTGTTTTTTTTCTTTAATTAGTGGGAGTAAATTCTATCTTGCTGGGAATAGACGTGTTCTAATTTTTGGCATGGGTATATATAAATTTCCCTTTGCGTTTTGTATAGTGTATATATCGATTTTTTTTTTGCTACTTGTAGAAAATGAACAAAAATTAAATTAAATTTTTGAAAGGCTGGTGAAGGGGAACAGGATATTACAGCAGAATCGCTCATGTACTTTGAGGCTTTGCCAAGGGTTTATTATAGTGAAATGTGTTTTATTAAAATGTTATATTATTCATAAGTTTTTCGTACTGTGTACGACCATTTTTTCTCTCTTCTCTTTCTATAGTTATGATTCTTATAGTTGTGTACAATCTCAAGGCAAAAAGAACACTTGTTTGGTATAGAAGATCTGTTATGTAATGATATAGTATATGTAACATTAGTGGTTAACATTATAAGATGTTCATCTTATTACATAGGTTGTGGAAGACCGTTGAATAGTATACAAATAATGAATGGTTATGAGTGCAATAGTGCAAATATTTCATGAGTTGAAAGATGGAATGTTCCATTCAACGAGGCGCAGCCGAGTTGAATGGAACAAATTACATCTTTCAACGAATGAAATATTTGCACTATTGCACGAATGGAAACCATTCATTATTTGTTTTATACAACATATTATATTAAGATGGGTAAAATGCACTCATGCAATAGATTGTTTTGAACAGACAGGTTTCTCTGCTCTCTTACCATTGAAAAAAGTGCTACCAAAGTATAACCCATGGTTCTATTTCAAAGAGTGGAATAGAGCGGATTTTGCATGCAATCAACGAGCAATTGACCAATCAAATGACCAGAATACAAAAGGTGTTGTATAATATTTTTTAATAACTTTCGACATATCATGATCTTTGAAACATTCAACAATAACAACAAAATAAAATAAAATAATATAAATGAATTCGTGAAACAGACCGAGCAGCGTTCTTGGGTGTCTTATATGCCGAATTTCTGACCGTCTGTGTAGAAAGACATGGTATATATTAATATGCGCATAAATCTTGAATCATGTATCAAAGACACGTGAAAGAAAAGATTAACTGCGCCTAATCCAACAGATTGATCGTTTATGTTATTGTTTTATTTCTGGGAATGGGTTGATGTGTGTAAGAAGATTTGGGGGTATAGAAATCGTTTGATAGGTCAGTGGTGCGAGGGGGTAGTTGTGGGGTGCATGACGGGAACTCAAAAGGGTGAAAAGACAAAAGTCATTGTGTACGTATCTTGTTAGTTCCAATTATAAACAGACATGGTCCGACTTTGAAAAAGACCAACGAGTACAAACAATAAATGAGGGTATTTTGCTCGGTATAAAAAATTGAATGAACTTACAGGATTAGTCTAGGATAATTCATTAAATGACACAATGTTATATATGTATATGTATGTATTTACCACAAAGTTTAAATCTGTCAATGCTAGTTTTATTTTTTATTTTTCATAAGGAAATCATTCTACGAGACTAATTGTAAAGTTTCTGTCAATTAAGCGATTTAAATTTATTGGAATTGCTGAGGTTGGTTTGGTGGCCAAAAAATTCTTATGTATATGTATCTTCTAGGATTTAAAAATAAAAGTGTTCACTGTTTTATTGCTTGCAAAACTTAAAAGAAAGCGGGCTTCCACGGAGAATGTAAACTATAAAATACTAAGCATAATCGTTTGAACGAAAGTCTGTATATAGAAAAAAAAAATGAAATGAAAAATAAATTGTAAAGTTGTTCGTTTATGACTTCCATAGGTAGTCTCATTAGTAATATTTTTCTCCGACGAAGTTATTGTTTATTTGTGTATATTATCATTTAATATTTTAGTTTGGTTGTGGAGAGATGTTGAGGGTGAAAACTATCACCAATGAAAATATCAAGGAAGATAATGATCAGACTGAATAAACGGAAATGTTGATGTTCTAAAATCAGAAGCCAGTATTTTGCTTTAACAATGATTAATCTTTTATTGTTAACGTATAGAAATGAGAACAATATGAATGATCGATTGTGTTCGATAACAATGAGTTATTTTATTTCAAACAAAAGTTTAATGACAATAGCTTGCATTGTAATGTTTGCTCGCATTTGTAATATTTGCTTGACTTCCTTGTCACTCTGTATGTTAAAGTTGTATGTTGTCATGCAGCTGGCTCGTCAGAAATGACTTTTCATTGAAATTACAAATAGAAGAAAAAAGGGAATACATTTCGTGTGATTATTTTTTGGCTTTGTATTTATGCAAATGACGTAATTTTGGATGCACAATCGGAGACATTGTTTACACCAAGTTGGTTTCAACATCAATATCGAAATGGACTGAAAGAAAGTATATCGAAAACTTCCATTAAGGTTGTTTTTATATAATCATGGCTTTAAAGATAGATCAGATTTGACACGTATTTTATTCATTACAAAAGGTAAGTTTTATATCAGGGTGGATAAATTGTTCCTTTAGGCTACAGTCATCCGCACGTCGCGTCTACGTCATCACGTGGTCATGACTACATTGAACTATGCCTAGATATAAAAAAAATGAGAATTAGGTAAATGTTTTTTTGAAACAAAAATGTCACAGTTGGTTAAGTTATCAAGCTTGCCTTTATTTCCTTTTCAAGAAATGGAATGAATAAAAAAGATGTTAATTTAAACCGTGACTCTGCTTTTGTGAATGTGATTAAGAATTTAAAGGTTAAACATACGATAAAGGTGGCAGAAGTCTAGTACAGTGGATTACCGACCTTACTAACTGGTTTTGAACCTCTGGACATACAATCAGCGCCCATGGCCTAGATGGTTAGGTTGTCCGCACATAAATCGGGAGGCCCCGGTTCGAATCACGGTGGAGGCTGGAAGTTTTTTCACTGTTCTGGATTTTCCAACTCACTACGATTTCAATTATATAT
>JAIPMN010011470.1:0-21638 GCA_020650975.1 Apostichopus californicus
AATGTAAGCAGGGACAGTATGTCAGAGGCCACTGCGAGTAAGACGGTTAGTCCTAGGCAACCAGAGATGGTCATACCCCAAATAATGTTATCCATGATAGGGTACAAAATATACAGATAACCTGCAGAAAGACCAAACAGGATCAATAACTGAAGCATTAAGTGATTAGGGTTTACAATCATAGCTCCAGAAACAGATTAGTCTGGTGGCTGAACTATTGCTCAACAAAATACTGGCAATTTTCTGCATCTTCAGGTTCTAAACCACATCTAGCATTTTAGACATTTTTTCTCAACTTGGTGATTTGATATGAATGCATCTAGCACCAGCAGACTGAAGTAAGTTATATTGTAATTGAGCTGTAAAAGTTTTCTCGGTTCACTTTATAATATTTACACAGAGGAAAGTACATTCTTTTGTAACATAAACTTGCAGTTTGATAAAATTCTACATAAAGAGAACATTAACGAAAGCTATGCAAACATTTCAAATGAATCACATTTCAAGGCTAAATCAACAAGAATATTATAATAGGAAAGTGAAATATGTGAAGAACATCTCCTGTAATGGCATCACAGACCACTTACTATGATCCACTCAAAGGAAGAATTGAGGGTAAACCAGTGAAAATAGCTTAACTATTCAATCAAGTATAATTTTCTGTTTCGGGACGAGTGTTATATTGCCTGCCAGTGAAGTATCCGTTTAAAAACTCACCAATCCATAAGTAGCTTTGGTATAGAAAGAAATGTCCCAAGAAATGGGCATAACCGCTATTAAGTTTGAGGCCGGCAGGGGCGCCCATTAACCACCGGAGTAGCTCCTGTAACTGGAGGGATGTGCTCTACAAAATGTTGGTGAGAAGAGAGATCTTATCACTCTGCTCTCAAACTGCACTTACATTAAAGCATCAATGAAGGTCTTGTTGGCAATGATTTGCTGGCATTGCTAATGACATGCAAACTGTTCTGTACAAAATAATTACGAGGGAACCTGTAATAATCTGGAAAAACTTGGCAAACTTGTATGTTCTTGCAATGTTGTAAAATACTGTCACAAATCTCACAATTTGATTACTTTGCTGTTTATCTTATCGTGACATTTATTGGAATGATGACAGGACATTGTGTCATATAGCCATTGTTGTGGTTGTTTATTAATACATTCTGTAACTAGTGCAATCATATTGATATCCTGTTAGGAGGATAAAGCCTGCTCTTGTATGATTTGCAGATAACAATGTAGTGATGACATTTTGGGGATGCATTTGGAAGATTACTACGGTTACTGTGTACAAAAACTGCTGTAAATCTTTGCTCTTTTTATACTGTTCATAAAAATTTGATCATTTTGTGATACGATACTGGATAAATTATCAACTGATGATATGGTCAATCTTGTATTTCCGGCATGATTCTGGAAGAGCACAGTAACTACTGAATATTCATTAAGTTTAGCACAGCTAGACCTCACCACTGATTCTCACTGGCATCTTAGTCAAATATTTCATTCCAGTTAATACTTAAAGATGAAAGGGAGATCTAACATAAATGATGACTGTGACCAAAACATCACCACAAAAACATGTTAGTTTACCTGCAAGAATTTGACAAGGTTGTGGGAGAGGATCTGCTGAAGATGATATCTGTGAATGAGGTAACAAACCAGACAGCCAAGGAGAAGATCCACCAACAGGATCAACAGCTTATTACCAATCCTAATAAAGAAAGATATATAACAGAGTACAATATATCAATTGAGTAGTTAACAAACTGCAAATAAAACAGAGTACAATAAATCTGGTATTGAATAGTTACAAAGTGCAAATAGAAGGAGAGTTTAATATATCTGGTATTGAATAGTTAAAAAAATGTAAATGCTAAAGCATAAATAGAAAATTTGTTGCACAAATTCTAAGACTGACTTGTTGCCACATAAGCTGTTGCCAAATTACGGTAGCATTTGTGTTCCATTCATCACATGCCTTGAAAAACAAGCTGAGTTCAAGTAGCTCCTGGTGCCTTCCCCATGGACTTGACAGGGTTCATGCTTACAGTATTACTTTCAAGGTGATGTTTCCTTGAATTTTATAGGACCAACTACCTTGAAACAAACATACTAGTATACTACCATAGGTACCGTAGGTTATGGCACACCACATATTAATGAATGTACAGTAGCAATGTTAGTATTACCAGACGATGTGGAAATTATTAAATAGACAGTGAAAAAAAACAAGAAAGTCCAGCTGGCATGTAGTATGGATGGTCATCCTGCGTTAGCACAGGTCTACGAATTTTGCAATCGAATAACATTTTGACCACATTTGGTATCCTATGGTGATAATGGATACATAATTACCCAAAGTGAATAGATCATTTATGATAAGGTGTTGATATTTTGATGGGTACAGTACCTCCCAAGCATAAACATCCTTAGTTCAATCCTTTACCACCTGGAGAGACTTAATACTGTACAGTGGTGATAATGGGACTCTTGCACTGATTGGTTACAGTATGTCTAGTTTGCCAAATTTGGGGACTTAATATTTCTGTTCTTCAGTGGTCTCAAAACAGCTTTGTCACTGTTGCACTCCAGCCTCTGTTGATTTGAGCTAGTACATGTTGGGATGTACTCTTGTTCAATGGATAGACCCATTGTTTGGCCCTCAGAACTTAAACATCAGCCTTGGGCCTCTGACTACACTTTTCATAAAGTTCTTTTTCTTCAAATTTGACTGTTGGATATGCCAGGGAATAATTTAGAATTCAAACTTTGTATAGCATTTTGAAAGACTCTGAATTTTGTTCCCTCCTTGTAAGTTATAGTTTCTGTGTAGAAAGCAGCTGTACATCTTTACACAGTTTGTTTAGCAACTTTACAATTTGATATTGCAATGTTATACTGGCTGTAATATTCCTGTATGCTGCAGAGTTCATCAACGATATAACAGACAAGCTTTCAACAAACTATCAACCGGTTCAAGCCCCATCTCCCTTAAAGTTATCTAAATATCTGATTAATGTTCTTATTGTTGACAATACCTGAGTTTGTCTACTTCATTATTTTTGTCTTTATCCTCTCTCTGCATCGTCAAACCTTTGAGAACGCTGATTTTGGTTGCTAGGTGAGAGGTTAGCATCGGCAAGGACACTAGATGTTGGATCCAATCTGTTGACAACCTGAACCACAGATGAAAAACCATATATGCAAAGTGAAATTCCATCAAGTTATTTGTTTGGATACCTATATAAGCATACAGTAAAAACTAGTACAAATTTGGGAATGTAGCACAACTTAATGTTCGCACAAAATTTATTTTGATGAAGATGAACGCCAGATCACTCTGGGGTAGAGACTAACGTAAAAATTCATTTCGGAATTTAAGTAATCATAGAAATGGAGAGAAGCGAGAAGCCGATGATGTGATGTGAAGTAGCAGTAACACAGAATAACATCCCTCAGCCAGTTGGAACATGTTTTCTTATTTTTAGGTGAGGGTGAAAAAGTTGTCGTGAAAAGTTTCTTGGGGGGTGGGGTGGGGGGGCACAAAACAATATGTGATTGTACAACTCCAATCGATTTTTACACTGTTTGAAATTTCTTTCAGTGGAATAATGAAATTACCTACATTTGCTCCACTGCAGAGTATCCAGAGAGAGAGATTTTGAGGGTTGTACAAAGAGGCCACTTCACCAAGAATATCAACCATGCCAGGCTCAAGTGAATACCCCTCCACTTGACCTCTCTTTGCCCTCTCCTTTCTGATTGTCTCAATAGGTCTGACAAGATGTATACTTCAGATGTGTGACACTCATTGTACATTGTCTGGCTTGTCAACTTATGCCCTTTGACATTTTCTTCATCAAAAACAATGAGGATAACATCCGTCCCAAGGCCATTGTTGGTAGTGTTCCAATACCGACACGAAGGCAAACCATTGAAGGTGTGCTGTACAAATGTTAACTCAATTTCACTACATTTCCAGTCTGAACTGGCCTGCTTGGCTTCTGTCTGCATATAAATGTTTTCCCAATAAATAAATGGAATTAAAACTTGATCTGTCTCGGCCGATGATTCCTCGATGGCAAGGATGAAGGCAAGGTTTTTGTCTGGCATCCATTTTCCAAAGCAGTGGCCACTATTAGCATTGAGTAAATCTCTGGATATGAACACCTTGAGTGGTACAGACCCAGATGCATTCGATCTACCACCCGTCTTCATTTCATCACTGGATCGAAACCATTCAACCTTTATAGCAAAAAAACAAAACATATGTATCATAAGATTTAAAGAATCAACCAAGTACTTCACATAGCATTTCAACTTAAAAACATAACAGGTCAGCGAGGCACCAACGCAGGACTATGCTATTATGCTGTTCAAGGGTGTGAAGACTCGCGCACAAAGAAAAGTCTCATGTCGGTAATCTGACTTAGTTTCGAATGAGGTGTAACAGAAGTGTTAGACACCACCATCGATCCTAGAAAATACACACACAGCTTGCTACCGTAGGTAATTAGACACTACTGTACTGTCAATACAAAAAGCTACGGTCAATATCCAAAGCACGGTGCACAAAGCAGCGATGGACATCTTAGGTCTAGATAAGAGATAACAAGGTATCACGTTTCATTACTGTCTGCATTTTGTAGCGACAAGAAGAAATCTTCACTTGCAAGCAACAGAAAGTAAACTTTTTCAGAGTGTGGCACACGGTTTGGGGCGAGTCTTCAAAGCCTTTAATTTGTTTGTGGTATAATGTTCATTCACCCCTTCTGCCACAGCATGATCTCTGCAGATTAAAAGCAGCAACATTCATTTAGAACTGGAAGGTTCCTGTCAGGGTTTGAATAATTCAAGCACACCTAAGAAGTACTACAAATACAGGATCCCCACAAGGGCATGACCATAATTTCCAGAGAACTGTACTCCCTCCTTTCTGATCTGTGTTTTTTTTTACCTTTAGGCTTAAAGTCACAACCAGACAACAAGCAATACCACCAAATGCTAAAGCTTTCAAAGGGCTTCAATGCCCCCTGGACCCTCACTAAGACTTTGAAATACCCTGCTGAGATATTGAATTCCTCAATGTCATACTGTATATGAACTTTATTGAAACGAAGCTCGAGCAGCACTGAAGTTGGTTTCAAACTCGCTGTAAACCCTGTTGAAAAATGTTGAATGTGAATTCTTCCTAACAAATGTGGTAACTACAGTAGTCTCTGCCACGAACGAAAGCACATTTTTCTATGATGAAAACTAATGCTTTACTATGGCAGACACTAACTGTAAAACTGGCAGCCGGACTAGCCGTAGCTGACAAATTCTCCTGAAGCAGTGCCGGAAACCTCCTCAGTTGTGCTGAAAAACCAAACGAAATGTTTCCGTTTTCTTTACTTATAACTTCCATGATACACAGACCTAAACTGTTGCATGTACGGCAAGACAATTTACTGGACTTCTTAAATCTGAGGTAGTATTGGCCTAATGAGAGAGCAGTATGTGAATATGGCCTACTACTAGGTTTGGCCTATTCTGCTTCCTACTCCAGTCCTACTAGGCCTAGTCCCTACATGGTGGGGCAGCTTGAAAAACTATATTATGGAGACTGGAATTTGTTCTTGTAGCCAAATGCTATTTCTATTCTAACCTAGTAGGAAGAACTACTACTAGGCCTAGGCCCTACTACTATACTTAGGATTTGGCGATGAAAGGTTCGTGAAAGGCCCTTTACTTATGGAATCAGTGAAATGTTGGAACAGAGGAATGAGCCTAGGACGCACCGTAGGCCTAGGCTATTATTAAATGTATGTGCAATTACATGGCCTAACAAACATACATGGTTACCGTTAGGCCAATTAAGTCGGGCTTAGCCTGTTGTAGCCTGTTTTTATACTTAGCCTTAACAAATAACATTAACTTAGGCCTTGGCTAACTCCTAACGTTAAGTTAGTTAAACTACGGTACATGTTTCGTTCGATACAATTTAGAAAAGAAGAATTTGGGCCTAGCCTATGTGCCTTGAGTGCAAAATAACATGACATAGTCAAGTTCCTCACGGGAATGTTACGGCAGGCTGGAATCGATCTAACGCCGTCGTTGCTTCGTCCACTTTCTCCGTGTAAGCAGTGAGTTGTTATGGTACTGGTGTAAGTCATGTAGTATGCGCGCGTTAGGCTAGGCTACACGCGTTACGACTATCTCGTTGCTGGTAGTACACAAAAATTGATACAGAAATTTCTGTGGTACTGTACTATACTGTGAACATATTGTATTCCCCGGGTTGGATTTTCGTCCAACTAGTGCAATAAAATGATGGCGCTAGATCAAAATACATTTGATGAGTGACCTGGGTTTGTAAGTAAGATTTTACTATGCCGAATTCTAACAATATATTTGCTTTCACTTCAGCAAAAATGGCGACGAACTGTGAAGACACGAAGGGCGAAAAGTTATCCCAGGCTACTATGGAAACTGAAGAAATAGGTCATAATGAAATTCAAAATGGTTACGGTTCTGAATGTCACTTAAGTTCCTCAAGGTGGGTTCGTCTCAATGTCGGAGGAACAACCTTTTTAACAACGAGTACAACGCTCTGTCGGGATCCCAAATCATTTCTGTGCAGGCTGTGCCAAGACGACCCTGATCTTAGCTCTGAAAAGGTAACTAGCCTAGCTCAAGTTGGTACATACTGTTCCATCCATAGCATAAGTTAGGCTAATATTGCCTGAAATCATGTTAGGCCCAGACCTTTGACCAGAGGACAATTGTTTTGTTGAAGGTGATGATATCTTAGTCCTTAATGTTGCTTAATTGCAGAATATTCCGCAAAGTTCTCTTGAATCTCACAGATTATGAAATCCCTATTCTATAGTATATAAACAATGTATTGTCATTCTCAAAAAGCCTGGTGTGTGAGTTGCAGGGTATTCTGCAATTGGTCCAAGTTAGGCCTAGCCTAAAGGCAGCATTAGAGGGATGAGTAATGCAAGACCACTAAAACTCAACCGTCAATTTCTTATTTTTGTCAAAATCTTAGCGAATCTTGAAGAAATATGTAAAATGTTACTCACAAACAAAGTAGATGATTCCTATAACATTTCCTGAAAATTTGATCATAAACCTTCCACTGGAAAACAAAAACACAGCTTGATTTAAGTTGGACTTTTCTTGGTTGCAAAGCTGCTCACTAGAAGTCGAACATATAAAACAATATACCAAAACATTATTGTCACATGTAAATTTACAAACACTTTTCACTGATGTTAGACAAAATAACTGAAATGGGTGAAGTTAGGTGATTCAGTCAGACAATAGTGTATCCAAGAAGGTGGGCAGTTTATCAAAGTTAGAATAGGGCCTACCATGTTTTTTTAGTTCGGCCACTTTTTGTATCTTTCGGTCAAATACACTGGTATACAGCTAAAGAAATTACACATTCTGTACTTTGTGATTTTATCGTCAGAAAAAAAAGTTTCAGTTCCAAGGGTTGAAATACTTTTGTAGCTAAGAAAAAGTCTAAATTGATGTACCTCAAGGCAATTAAAATTTATTCAACCCTGGTCATTCTTAGTGCTTACCTATGGACAAGAACATTCTAAATCATATTAATACTGAGGCATCCAGATGACATCTTTCAGTCAAATGTTGTAATTTCTGGCTAACCACAGCCCGGATAATTTCAATTGGCATTGAACATCAATGCTTTTTGGCAACGTCAATGTTTGGTTTGCTATCCTTGGCTGTTAAAGAGAGCCCTAGTCTTGAGGTGTTTAAGACAAGATTGCCCACGCATTGTTATTAGCACTGCTGCGCTGCGCACTAACATCCTCGTTGTGATACGTTTAACAAGTATCTAACAGAAGCAGAAGCTATATACCTATTCAGCTACTGTAGGCTATGTTCTACTACTAGTTACTGTATAGTACTGTGTAGGCCACCATAGTGTAGGAACTATGTTAGAATGGTAAGCTCTATTGGTATATATTGTAACTTGATGATCAGCTTAGAGCACAGTTGTTCTTTTAGAATCCCAGGTTGGTATTCAAAGTGGGGGTCGCAACCTTTTGTTTGGAGGGATGCTAAGCAATTCAGAAGAATAGAGAAATTGCCGATATTTGTGGGAAAAAGGGGAATCATCTTGAACATAAAATTACATTTAAAAAACTGCAAAATATTATCATTACCATTAGCCTTTTGCAATAAAACACCCTTAATCATATAGTAATTTCTCATAGGGGAGGAGGATGATGCTATCTTGTAGAAACCTTCCATAAGGCACATCATCACAGGCGCGGATCCAGGGGGGATCCAGGGGGTCCGGACCCCCACTTGCTCTTGGCCAAAAAAAAAAAAAAAAAGAAGAAAAAAAAACAGAAAAAAAAAGAGAGAGAAAAAAAGAGAGAGAGAAAAAAATAATTAAATTAAACGCAGAGAGATCGTTTTCTGCGGTGAGAAGGCATAAAACTGTTCTCCAATCAACAATGGGCGAGGAACGTCTCACAGCTCTTGTTCTCATGAACACGTGTTAAAACACTCCTATCGACACTGATGAAGTGGTCCGAAAGTTCATTGAGAAACATCCACGGCGTTTGAATAGATCATCAATAAAACTAGCTAACTCGTACTGATGCAGATACATTTCGAGTGAGTTTTTGTAGGTGTTTTGCATGGCTAAATTGAAGGGGGTTCCATGTTGTACTTAAATATCCAAGAATTTCACAATGGTTAGAGGGAAACCCACTCCCCTTAGACCCTAGGATCACTGGAGGCCAATCCCCTCACCCTTCAAGAATCCTGGATCCGGCCCTGCATCAAACAGTGGTGACGGAACGGGAGGGGGATTGGGGGCTAAAGGCATTATGATTTTTGTATCATCTCAACTCATCTGATATGTATTACCATATTTCATAGATTGTTTTTTTCTCATCAATTGAGAAATTGCAGACATGAGATCCATATTTTCAGGCTAGGTACATGCAGCTTAGAATACTCGGGAAGTGCCGTTTCCGGCCATCTGGGGGGTTTGTAAAGCCAACCGATGGTGGCGCTCCGCTTAGATAGTCTTACGTTCAGGCGCGGCTGGACCAGTCAGACCCCCCGGTCACAAATCCTGCATCCGCCCCCTGCATCAGTCACTGGAAAAGTTGACAAATTATAATTCTGGTAAATTAATTAAATTTATCATGAAATTGCTGCCAAAAAGAGAGTGATGTTCCCTTCTGCTGTGTCAAACTTTGATGTTATAATTAAGGCTGTGAGGTAATGTAAATATTACATTGGAAAAACAAACCTGTAAATAAACATCATGGCTAGTACAGTGTCTATAGAAATTCACTAGAACCCAGAACTGTACATGTGTATGCAAATTTTGCAGATATGCTCACTGGCTAGACCATAGAAAGATTATGTTACAGCTCAATGCCATTCAAAAGTACAGTTTTCTTTGATTCAAACTCAACCAATTGTACATTTGTATAGATTGAACTTCTACCAGTAGCTAGTCCTAGAACTAAGCACACATTATGTACCAGCAAATCGATTACTGCAATTAGCCATTTAAAAGTATTTTGATTGGAGACTTTGAAGGGTCTATATGTGAGTAAGTTTAATCAAATAAGAAAAAAAGGTATTTGATTCCCTAACCTAAGGTTGTTGACTTTCATTTATGAAGTCCTGATGTTTGGCACTCCTAGCAGTGGGGGGGGGGGGGGGAGGGGGGAGGGGGAGGACTTACAGACTTCTTCCTTTGGAAAACAAGTGCCTGGTGTAGGCCGTCATGATCTCGGCATAACTTTGTGCATGTTACAATCTAGTATAAAGTGACTTTGTTGTAGAGTTATGTAAGCACAAGCCAAGAAAGAACATATACGTTGCAGACATAAATTTAAACCTCAATGCTGGTAGACCTCTAATCAGCCATTGTGGAGGTCAAGGGTTGAAATAAGGATTTGTGGACCAGGAGCCACTTTCTAAAAAAGTGGCTCCTGGTTCGCGGCAATTTCAGTAGGACCAGGAGCTATTTTCTCACTACCAGGAGCTAAAAAGGAGAAACAAAATTCAAGTACGGCATGTGCGTACGTATCAGTACAGGTGTTGTGCGATATATAAACCATGTGCACCAGTTCTATTGTGCATGCACTCGATCGATCAGTGATTTATCAAATCGCTAGCAGTTACTATATAGCACTAGCATGCAATATAGTTTCAGGCTTCTGTGCAGCGCATGATAAGTCTGATATTTACAGGAGTATGCGGGCGCTTATTTGCCGACAAAGAAGCGCCCGTGCGTATTGTATTTTCATGTCCAGGGGCGCTATTTTAGTGCTTGCGGGCGCGAATAGCGCCTGAGCGCCCGCTTATTTCAACCCTTGGTGGAGGTACTGTACAGTGGCACAATCAGCATATATGGTTTGTGTGTCAATGTATTGATTTTACAACCAAAAGGTGCTGGATTTGTATGTTTGTTTGACCGGTTCTATACAGTTAGAAATAAAAGAACAAGTCTACAGAAATATTGTTTCGATAATAAGAGCTGAAATCATTTACTCAGCTTTGAAGAAATGTTCCATTGGTAGGTTATTGATGAAATTGATAACAATCTTCAACTAAAAACAATATGAATCATATTTACATAAAATTGAGCCTGTGGCTTCTGACATACTGTATATATTTGTATACCAGCTACTGTACATATTACAATACAATGCATATCAACCTGTTCCCATATTCAGTACTGTGGTATATAGACAGAAATAGAACCAAGGTTTTATGTGACTCGTAACAGAAAATGTATATTATTGATTTATAGGTTTGTGTATGTCCCAGTAATAAACATGTATACAGCTGTACACTGCAGTATATATTTCACTGTAATAGTCGTCTTGAAATGATATTGAGCTCAGATATCTTCTTTTTTGTTATTCCTTTTCAATTAGCATGACAGCATCTCTATCACAATCAGTGATTGTTGGATACAGTAAGTCATGTGATCATATGGAATACATGTCATTAATCCCTTTGATATTTAACTTCCCTTCTAAATGAGCAACCCTGGAGATGTTTCCCAGAACTCTCTAGGCTTTCATTACAGTCAGTTTGAGAGATCCAGTTTCCCCACACCTATATATATAAATAACCAATTAAGAAATTGTTTAAGCATGTTTGATTTACTATGTATGTACACGTTACTATCTTGACAGAATAGTGTGTTTTTTCTGGATGGCACACTTGTACTGTAGGCAAAGTTAACAGTACTTGGAATATTATACAGAACTTAGTTAATTAACAAATAGTCATTATACTTAAGAGACGTTTTGATTCGAACAGCAAGTCATTTTTGGAAAAGACCTTGACAATTTTGCAAAAGCAGCTCAAAGGAGACTCTTTTATGAAATATTAAAGTATGTAATTACTGTAAATTTCCCTTTCACTCTCTGGAACAACTCTGTAATTATTAGTGTGCACAGGAGGATAATGTTTAGGGTCTGCTTAAATCCTGCCAATGATTGTTAACCATGTAAATTACATCCCATAAAAGAAAAAAGTCTCCTTCAAGGCTGCTTAATGTGTGTCTAGGCCTTGTAAAGATCTGATATGTTTCTCCAATCAGGTCTCAAAATCATTACTTATTAAGTAAAGGCTATCTATACACAATTTTCCATATGTTTGAACTTGAGTACTTTCCTCTTCTTAAGAGAGAGTGAGAGTTGAAAATTTTCTACTCTTGAATTTGAAGAGCTCTACTAGATGTTAGAGCCTTCATTGCCTAAGTGTTAACTCCTCTGAAATCCACTTCCAGGACAAGATGTGATTTTGTACCCTCAACTGTGCCCGACGCTATCGAAAGACCATCACACCATCTATCTCCTTTAATTTCATAACAAAAAAAAAAGTGGCTGAATGTAAACATTCCGAAACAGGATGTTGATTGTCACTATTTATATAGTGACCAAAATGGCTTTGTAGTAACATGCTAGAAATTACAATAGGGCTAAATAATTGCTAGAAGATGACACAGGCTGTTGTGTAGTACTGTATTTATATAATATAATAATAATAATAAATGAGACTTATATAGCGCCAATTCAGTAAACAAAAGTCACTGCTCAAGGCGCTTTACAAAGAAAGTAAATTAATTTACAAAAGAACAAGTGAAAAAATGGGTCTTAAGTAGACTTTTGAAAGTAGAAAGTTTATAGCATGTTCGAATGTGATCTGGTAACTTGTTCCAGAGATAAGACCCAGAGTATTCGAAGCTTCTGTAACCATAGGTCTTCAAGCGTGGTTTAGGAACAGTTAAATACAGTTTGTTGGAGGAACGAAGTGTGCGAGTTGGAATATAAGGCAAGAGAAGTTGTGACAGGTACACAGGCCGTTCCAGATGATGAGCACAAAAGGTGAGAAGAAGTAGTTTATATTGAATTCTGTAGCTGATAGGGAGCCAATGAAGTTCCTTCAGAAGTGGAGTGGTACGGCATTTTCTTCCTTTCCTTTTCACAATACGGGCAGCGGTGTTTTGGATCTTTTGAAGTTTCTGGATGGTCGAATCAGGAAGCCGAATAAAAGTGAATTTAGAAAGTCAAGTTTTGATGTCACAAACGCATGGACCAGTATCTCACAAGTCTTATTATCGAGGTAATTCCTCATCAGACTGATATGCTTCTTACAATGCAATTAAGGTCTTACTGGAAGAGATAACTTTAGAGTTGAACTGTGTACTGTCGTCACAAGACAGGAAATCACACTCATTAAATATCCTTGTAGAGGTTTCCAACCGCTGTAGTGCTATCAGGACACTATTGTAATTTGTACAGATACAGTACAGTGGTATGTACACAGTAAAGGTCATCAATTGTGACCTGCTAATTTCAGAACTTACCGATTGACCTACAGTAGCATTGATTGCCACAGAGGTACAGTTGTCTGCTTTATTATAACATTTTAAAAGCAGAATAGTGTACATGGAGGGGAGAAACACAGGAACTAGGTCAATTACTTTAGTAATTAACTTAAAGGACACTCGTGATACACCATAAAGTACTGTTCATGATATTATAACAAGCAGAGCCATAGACGTAAGCATGCAAATCTCATTGTACAAATTCAGATCTGTCAAGATTGTACATGTTACAAGTACAGCCGCTACTGTATGTACTCAGCCGTACTGTACTATGAGCTACTCAGTAATGTGTTACAGTACAGCTTGATATTACAGCTACAGTATTCAGTGTTACTATACAGGTATACAGTCTTATCAGGATTGTACATACACACATACAGCCTCTACTGTACATACTCAGCCGTACTGTATAAACTATGAATTCATCAGTAATATGTTACAGTACAGCTTGATATTACAGCTATTCAGTGTTACTATACAGGTACAGTATGAGGATTGTACATACACACATATACAGCCTGTACAGTATGTACTCAGCCATACTGTATATACTATGAGCTGCTCAGTAATGTGTTACAGTACAGCTTGATATTACAGCTACAGTATTCAGTGTTACTATACAGGTATACAGTCTTATCAGGATTGTACATACACACATACAGCCTCTACTGTACATACTCAGCCGTACTGTATAAACTATGAATTCATCAGTAATATGTTACAGTACAGCTTGATATTACAGCTATTCAGTGTTACTATACAGGTACAGTATGAGGATTGTACATACACACATATACAGCCTGTACAGTATGTACTCAGCCATACTGTACTATGAGCTGCTCAGTAATGTGTTACAGTACAGCTTGATACTGCAGCTATTCAGCATACTATACAGTATCAGGATTGTACATAACACATACAGCCTGTACTCTACCTACAATAAAACAGGTACATTACTGTACACATGTACAGTATATGTAGAGTTCATTGACTTACAAGAGAACAGCATGAGAGTCAATGGTGTGGGTCAACCTGTGAAGTTCACAGAAATGTCACTAAACTTTAAAAATTCCTTTGCTTGATGATTTTGCTCCAAGTTAATTTTTGAGCACTGGTAGTGTATGTGGCAGGAACATAGGTAAAAGGCACTTCAACAATCTGTCATCCTTACATCTAGACAATATTTTTTTTTTCTTCTCCTCAAGAGGTCAAAATCTCAGTTAGATTATACTGACATCAGGTCCACTTGAGTACCTGGACCAGCCTTCTCAAGATATGATTTTTTTAATATTTTTTATTATCATCTGTTGGTGAAGTCGAACTGTTACAGTAAAACACACTGATATCCTGACGTTTGGTGAAACTCTAGTTCTTGATGGAATTACAATTAAGCTTGTCAGTTGTCTATGTAATTAATGGCCTATGCCGTTGTTCAGATGCTCTGCAAACAGCCAAAGTAAAAATCCCAACATTAGCAATAAGAAGGTGAATAAAGGATACCTGAAGGCTGAAAAGTGAAAGTAAAACAACACACAATTAATTTACTCACAGTATAAATGTAACAAATTTACTTAAGACTTTTGATTGAAAAATGGTTGAACCTTTATTTTTATTCAAAATTTACTCTCAGGTTGGGGTTAGGGAAGGTCACTTCACTTGCCAGTATATACTTTGTTCTACTGTAGGCTTGTAACGAGATCTTAATACTAAAGCATTGGAGACAATGATCATGGTATTGTTTGGAGTTAAAGAGAACTTTGTGATCAGGTAAATTAGTTAATACTTTGTAAAAAGTGCTCTGTATGAATAAATTAAAGATTGGTTTGTAATTGTACATTAAACATTTAATGCTGCATGTTAGTAAAACAAAATTGGTAAATTTTAACACTTCTCATGCTGTCTTCAAAGTTTTGATTTCGAAGGTATCTACACTTACAGGTGTAGACATGTATACTGTAAAAAACATCCAGTACAAAATACTGTAGGCCTACCCTATGACAAGAACTTGTCATTGAAACCACAAATCAATTATTTTACCATGAAACCCTATTCAAGTTGCTTGGGATATTCTACCACGTTACAGGGGTGGGGATTGGGATATTCTACCACATTACAGGGGTGGGGATCGGGATATTCTTCCATGTTACAGGGGTGGGGATTGGGATATTCTACCACGTTATAGGGGGTGGGGATTGGAATATTCTTCCACGTTACAGGGGTGGGGATTGGGCTATTCTACCACGTTATAGGGGGTGGGATTGGGATATTCTTCCACATTACAGGGGGTGGGGATTGGGATATTCTTCCACATTACAGGGGGTGGGGATTGGGATATTCTTCCACATTACGGGGTGGGGATTGGGATATTCCTCCACGTTACAGGGTGTGGGGATTGGGATATTCGACCACGTTACAGGGGGTGGGGATTGGGATATTCTACCATGTTACAGGGTGTGGGGATTGGGATATTCTACCATGTTACAGGGTGTGGGGATTGGGATATTCTACCATGTTACAGGGGGTGGGGATTGGGATATTCTACCACGTTACAGGGGGTGTGAATTGGGATATTCTACCATGTTACAGGGTGTGGGGATTGGGATATTCTACCATGTTACAGGGTGTGGGGATTGGGATATTCTACCATGTTACAGGGGGTGGGGATTGGGATATTCTACCACGTTACAGGGGGTTGGGATGGGGATATTCTACCATGTTACAGGGGGTGGGGATTGGGATTCTTCCACATTACGGGGTGGGGATTGGGATATGCTCCCATGTTATAGGGGGTGGGGATTGGGATATTCTACCAAGTTACAGGGTGCAGGGATTGGGATATTCTACCAAGTTACAGGGGGTGGGGATTGGGATATTCTTCCAAGTGATACTGTAGACCGTTTAAGTGTTTTCCTCAACTTGGCTTGCCTACAGTGTGTGAATGAAGTCTGTGGTAGCTCAGCCAATATTACTACTGTCCAACCACTCTAACTGTTACAGAATTGATTTATCTATCCTCCTACACTGCCAGGAAACTTTAGTCTGTATTCAACAGACCAGAGAGTTTGACAAATGTTGATTGCAATCTTTTAAAATTATTTTTAGATATATACAGGTTACACATGTACAGTATATTTCTTGACTTGAACTAATAATAATAATAATCAATCTGCCAAATTATTCTGGGTAAGATAAAAACAAACTAAAAAAAAATGGTAGATTTGACCTAACTGTATCTTAGAGCACAGTACACTGTAAATTATTACTAAACGACTACCATATACTGTATATTGCTATATAGCACAGTATAGATGGCAACATTAATATCTATGTAGTTTCCAAAGAATCTGAAATCTTAATGTGTATTAATTATGGAAATAGTTTCAGTATATACGCTAAGTTTACACTGAGTTGTTCATATGTTTTGGTTTCAATGTTTTCTCACTTCACTTTCCTTTTCCTTTTCATTTTGTGAGTATTTTTATCTGTCTCAATGTGAAACTATTAAATTAATGCTACTGTATTGTGGAAAATTAAAACAAGATTCTACACCTTTTACTGACAGAGACTTAATGCATGCACAGTACAATGTTTCTGGTTATCCATCCTTGCCTACAAGTGCAATATCTCATCCCACCTGCAAAAAACAATAGCTTTCAACACTTGAACCCTTACAGAGTTACATAAATGCCCAATATCAAGTTCTAGCCTCCTACCATTCCTTCCCATGTACTACACACTGTGAACTGCCCCCCCCCTTCCCCCTTTCCTATGCTGACCCCTTCTGTACCACCCTGTTTCTTTTTGACAGGATCCCTATTGAGCAATCATATTTCATTGTCTGCCATGGAGTAACTGTAGCTTGTTATGCTGTACAACAGTTGTCTGACATTCAAACATCTTCCATTTTCTTGGACAATGAAATATCAATATTCATTTCCTTTTGCATCATGCATCTATATTTCATGTATATATAGTATTGCTGTCTGTCGGTACTGACTTATTGTTGTTACTGCACAGTATGTGTCTGTTGTTGTGTGTAATTGTCAATATGAGTCTGGTGGTGGAAACTTAAAGCAGTATCGTAGTTAATATGAATTCAAAATAAAATAAAACTGTTAGCAAACTGCTTATACACTAGAGAGCCTGTGTAATAGAATGTGTAAAAGTAAGTTGGCCTGACGCCCACTTGTCATTTAGCCTCTGAAGAAGATCCTGCTAGGATCGAAACGTCAGGCCAACTTACTTTTACACATTAATATGAATTCATTAGATTCTCTCATCTCATACCTGTCACATCCCTACAATTTTGAAAGATTTCAGTCTTACCTACCTGTACCATACAAGAATTGGTAACATACAGTATTTTAGCACTGTGCACCTGGAGACCCACTTTGGCATCACAGCCCACAGCCTCTTACTGTTGAATCTTCCTTTGAGGCTTAACTTATAGTACATAAAGTACTGTACTTTGCCTCCTCACAACTTATGCTTGACACTCACTGTATGTGGCTAGACTGACCTGACTGACCTCCTATGATGACCGGTCACCTTTGGTCAAGCTACCTCCTAATTCTAACATCTAAAGTGTCTAGTCGGAGAATACCAGTACTACTGTAAGTGCTGCCATCCTACAGCACAGAAATTGCAGTTTGGTAGGTCCAAATTTAATAGTCACAAAATGAAAGAAAAATACATTTCTACAGTACTTTATTTCTTGTCTGGAGAAGTGAACTCAACTATCATCGTTACCTTAAATAAATTATGCTAGTGTTTATTACAACAAACAACTGCCCCAAAGAATCTTGTATCCATTTAGGGACAGGGATTGGGTGGGGGATGAAGGTTTAAAAGTTTCATAGACCGTGTCCGGTCATTTTGTCAATGTTTAATACTGTCATACTGTGGTGCCATTAAGAAGTGAAACCTTTAAACCATTCATATTTTCAAGTTGCAGAACATGAACAGTGTTGCTAGTGCAAAAAATGTCATTACTAGCTCATATAACAAAACCAAAAAACTCAATTATTTTAGGCTCACAATTGGCAATTTTACCATATATTTCAAGTAAATTTAAAGTGAATAAGGAAAGTAAATTTCAGATACAGTATGAGTGGTCCAAATGCCCTTGAATGATGTCATAATTAGACTTGCTCAAGTCCCTGATCTCTTCAGTAACATCATGGTACTGTACAGTGTCGCTCAAAATGGAATGAGTTTTTTCTCAGAGCTCTGCATTAGTAGAGTGATCCTGTCTCTGTTGACAACCGGATCAATGTTGATGTCTTGATTTACTTCTCCTTTAATTAATCAACGTGAGGTTTATCTTGCTTCTGCAGGAAGTACCTGTGCTGTACATTCAACAATTATCTGTACAGTCAGCAAGTATTTTTCTTTATTGTATGATAAAGTATATACATGTGTATTACTAACTATAAATAGAACCTACTTAAATTGGATATGAAAATTTCATTGTAATAGATTTTACTGCCAACAACCAACAATAAAATTCACATTGTATTGGTAATTGTATGTGTGCAATAACTGGATTACCTTTTTCTTTCGTGGGTGTTCGTTTACTCTTAGTCTTTTACCAAAGATCTAACAATGGATTTGAAACTTCAGTTTCAATTTTATGAACAAACTTTTCAAAGTGATCGGCCATCTTTCATATTTATCTCTAATTCATCTGTTGATGTATTGTCCATAAATTTCAACTGACCTAACCACTATACTTAAATGGGTTTACTTTCACTACCCTGTAATAGAACATTGCAGGTACTTTTTTTTCTCTTTCTTTCTTTTTCAAATTTTAATTTTCACTTGATACATGTACTGTATGTGAAAATGAATTACATCGTCAGTGACACCTTTAGCAATGGAGCAGTGAAACTAGTGTCAAATACTGTTGCTGATATGTGATGTATTGTATGACCAGTATGTACTGTATGGTATGTACATGTGTCCTACAATACTAACATGCATTGTAACTTGTATAATAAACAGAGATCTGATGAACTCTGGTAAACTTAGTTTGTTACCTCAAGTTTGGAAAATACATGATTTAACTAGATCACAGGATTCAGTCTCCAAGTCCAATTTTGCAGTAGATTTTATGGCCATTCATTCTCACGTTATACACTGACTGTGAATAAAGTAAATTTAATGAAGTGGTCAAGTTGCATAATTTACCATGCTCCTCTCTTACCTGAGGAGGGTCGATAGGTGTGCAGGCTAAAATGTTAAAATGGGAAAGTGTATTCGATAAAGTTGAGACACGGTACCCGTTGATTACCCAACCCTAGGAGTTGGGGGTATTTTAGACTTGGTCTTTGAAGTTCAGAATAAAAAAATACAAAAATGTTTACATTTTTGATGGGGCTTTAAGTAACCTGATTTTGCCCTGAAGTAGTACTGTATTTAACATTTAATATTTGCTCATCGGTTTTTTAAGCCATAACAGCACAGCACAGTAAGGTTGCGGGATGTGCACTCGATATTGAAAAAAATAGCCTGAAAGTACATGATCAGAGAACCAGATTACTGGATTTTGAAAGCAATGGTGTAAAATTACAGTATATACCTATGTGTATGTACTACTGTACAGTAGGTCAGTCACATTAATATTCAGTCATGGAAACCTGCAAAACATGAATAGTTTGTGCATGGGCACAAGGTACTGTACTTATAAAACCTTTAACGATTTGACATGGACGAGGAATCACTCTGCCATTGGCTTGTCATAAGATACTAAGGTAGCTGCAATACAGTACAGTATGTGTAGTAAACCCAAATTAGCTTGAAATGATCACAACTTACACCACTTTCATGATGACATGACTCATAGCAGTAATGCAGTAATTTCATGTACATTTATTTTGTCCTTGAATATCACTTGAAGGCAGCACTGTTTATAGTGTCAATTGTAAACTTGAGAAATAATTTTATACAGTGCAGAATTTTTGTGCAAGAATGCAGAGTGTCTGATCCCATAAGGAATTGTGTTAAAGGTACCATTAAGAACTTACCTAAGTACCGTAACTCATGCTACTGTAGGTGCAGGGTATTTTTTTTTTGTATATAAGAGCATAATTAATATTTGTGCAGTTTTATTGCCATTGTATGAAGTACAGTACCACCATGCTGGTAGTGTGTACATAGTCTGTACTGATCAATGTAGCTTCTGTTTGTTGAACCAAGCAACATTAAATTGATTGTACTGTTGTACAAACTGTACTTATAGCTACTGTAGTCATTCTATAGAAAAAGCCATTTGAAAAGTCTTAACAGTTATATAACTACATTGTTCTTGTAACATATGTAGGACTGACAAAAAAATGGCCAGGGATTGGGGGAAACAGCCGCAGGATCAATAAGAGAGACCGGAGACATATGGAGTGAAAAGAATTTATTCGCATTTCTCATATTTATATTTATATACTGTACTTAAAGAAAAGGGTGGAACAAATTTGTGTAGGTCCGACCTGGCTCTCAATACCCCTGAACATACAGTATGAGGTAGGAGTTATAATGTGAAGTTTGGTACTTAATTTACATTACTGTACATCTAATGCTGCACATTGAGATACAATACTGACTGTACTGTTAGAATGGTAAGCCAGGGAATAATGTACTGGTTATCACATCCAGAAAATGCTAAAAATGGGAAACTTGTCATAGTTAAGCAAAAAGATGTTTAGAACTGTTTGTATACATGTACACACAAAATGATATTACTTTCAAACAGACCAAATTCAGAACATTCAAAACTACTGTGTACACAAGATTGGAACACTGTACAGTAAATAATATACCAAGTAAGCTGTAGAATACTACTGTGTATGTACACAAGATTGGAATACTACAGTAAATAATATACCAAAATGCTACTGTGTATGTACACAAGATTGGAACACTACAGTAAAATAATACCCAGTAAGATGTAGAAGACTACTGTGTATGTACACAAGATTGGAACACTACAGTAAATTATATACCAAGTAAGCTGTAGAAGACTACTGTGTACACAAGATTGGAACACTACAGTAAATAATATATACCAAGTAAGCTGTAGAAGACTACTGTGTATGTACACAAGATTGGAACACTACAGTAAATAATATACCCCAGTAAGCTGTAGAATACTACTGTGTATATATGTACACAAGATTGGAACACCGTACAGTAAATAATATACCAAGTAAGCTGTAAAATACTACTGTGTATACATACAAGATTGGAACACTACAGTAAATAATATACCAAGTAAGCTGTAGAAGACTACTGTGTATGTACACAAGATTGGAACACTACAGTAAATAATATACCCTGTAAGCTGTAGAATACTACTGTGTACACAAGATTGGAACACTACAGTAAACAATATACCAAGTAAGCTGTAGAAGACTACAGCCTTATCAAACAATTTGGTTCGTTCTGACAGATGTTTTGTTAGTCTCTAGATCAGGTGTATAACAGAGCCCCTTCCCCTTACAACAAACTCCCCTCTGAACACAGTGCTAGCTGCATTTCCCAAGTGAACTGTCATGAATTAACTGAGATATATCTGGTTCTTTACAATCCTTCACAACTACAATGAGTTTTACCATCACAAAGTAAAGCATGTACGCACATTGGAAGGATTTAGAGCATGCAATGGTTTGTTTATAATAAGTTCCTACTACAGACCATGTAGCTTCCATGCATGATGTAGTACTGACCATGTATTACCACGTAC
>JAIPMN010011473.1:4472-20331 GCA_020650975.1 Apostichopus californicus
GGGGGCAGTTCAAGCAGTGTAGGGGGGTGGCTCATTCAAGCAGTGAACTGAAGCCATTTATATAACTCCCTGTATAGCCCCTCTAAATATTAAGTACATACGTCGATGAAACTAATTCCTGTTCACATTAGGTTCAGATTGGCATGACGGTACCAGTGACAAGGGCATCAAGTCAGCTATCAAACGAGTGAACTAAATGTCATTCGTTACCAAGTAGCGACATATATGCTTTACTTAGTCTTACTGTAGGGATGCAGTGTGGCCTGGTGTCGTTTTATGTGGGTCTGGACCCCCCCCCCCCCTCCCAAGAAAAAAAAATGGCAATAGGGCTTTCTGAGATATATTATGGCTAACTATTAGGAATACATAGGCCTAATTAGGTGTACACGCAAGGACGGCGCAAGTAATATGTGTGTGTTGGGTTGGGGGCGAGGAGGGGCTAGGGAGAGGGGGGGGGGGTAGCTGTACAGTCTGAAACTTCAAGAGTAAGAATTCGCTTTTATAAAGTGTCCACAATGATCACCCTTTTGAGGAGTGATTACAATATTCCCCTCAGAGCTGAATCAGTCTATAGCATTATTTAGATCTTGTAAAGTGAAACCACTCACTCATTTTAGTGCTTAAAAAGTCGGACGTGAAGTCACTCCTGGATTAGAGTGATATTCACTCCTCTAAAGAGTGATCAATCTGGATACTATCAAAGAGTCAATTCTCGCTAATAATGGCCTTTTATAGTCGCACTCTGCCCCAAAACAAACACGTCAGATTTCGACAGTTTAACCAATTTAATTGCCAAAAGGTGACAAATTCGTCAAAATTGTCTGCATTTTACTTGTTTGGGGGCAAACGTTACCCAAATTTGGTGGAATACATACTTACCCAGTTTTGGAGTAAAAACGTTTTTGTGTGTACCATGGTATAGAGTAGTATACATGTGTCTGCTATTCGTCATGCAGTCATTCTGCTGAATATACATGCCTATTGGATATATACGTGCATGCATAATAATTATGTACGTGCGTCTATAATGCCTATATAGACTCATTGATTGGTATTAAAACCAATATACTCTTGTTTGCAGAACCATGCAGCATTCCAAATTTCAATGACAAATGCTTGTTAAACATGTACGTACATTGGCCTATACGGTTTGCTCATGATGAATTAAGTTTACACAAGTGGCTATATTCTCTGTAAACGAAAGTGTCTTAAAATCAAATATATCGGTTGGAACCGTGTGTCATCCCTCGGAGGTCAAGCCATCGCTATACACACACAGATGTATTTACCAGATGCAGAGAAATTAAAGCGGTTATTTTAGTTGCATTTTGAGAATTTTTTTTTATACGGCACTATGTTCTGAAATCTCATAGATTATGCTTCATTTGTCAAGTATTACTTTTCAAATTTTCATATAAATTGAAAAAAAAAATTATATTTTTTGTTGTTGAAAATATCCGCTTTTGTGACTAATGTAGCCTATATATATAGGCCTATATATATATGCAGCCTATATATGTAGCATGTATAGGCCTATAAGTGTCTGGATGAAGAATATCCTATATTGGTTGTATAGAATCGAGGGATTTATTTCCAATAAAGGAAGAAAGTGTAGAAACGGTTAAAAGGATGTCTCGTTCAATTACAATCTTATTTTGGCAAATACTCGGTAGATTGGTAATATTGGCCAATATCGATCCTGCGCATAACTATATGTTGAAGCAGAACTACGCTAAAGGTGCGTCTTCTATCTTGATACTATCAAAAATACATTCTATATTGCAATGAAAAAATTTGGTAAAAATAAGCAAAAAGAGAAGATAATTTTAGGCGAAACACTATATACGGTACCGTATATATTGCTATGATTTTGATTTCTAGTGGGGGCACCACAAAATTACAGAAAACTTTACATATTTTGTTTATTTTTTTTTCCTAACTAGTTTGCCCTCACAGAAAAAAAGAGACAAAACTTACGCTGAAATGAAATGAAAAGAAAATAGTGTTTGTTACTAAAGTTACGAATGAGACAGAGAATTGATATGAATGAATCATAACTGCAAACCTGACTTATGCTTTAAGTTAAACCTTCATAATCAATCCATTCTATTCTATTCTGAAACCTACGAATACTTTGATCCAGGCGAACGTTTTTTCTTTATACACGGAAGATTAAATAGTGAATACCAAGCTATACACTTGGTACACAGGTTTGAGTAGGCCTACTTGGCGTTTCGATCCTAGCAGGATCTTCGTTAGAGGTAAACTCACAGCTTCATTAGGAGTTATAAACACCTTGTCGAGTTTCAGCATTAACTCGAAATCTCGAGATTTCTTAACACTGTGGTATAGTTCCATTTTAAAACGCAACAAGAAAATGATTGTTTTTTAATCAATAATTGTTCGTTTCAGTTTGTAAGTGATGGCTGGAAAAATATGTGATAAACTGTTCCGTGTATACCACTATATGAAACATCGTGACCAAACAGGTTTCTCACCAGTGTGTGTTGCAAGCCATTTAATCATTATGGTCACTTTAGGTTACTTGGGGGAGGGGCATTACGTACAGTCCCTTTAACTTATTGTACTGTTTTATGGATGTACCAACCCATTAATAGGCAGAATTGTCCAGATTTTTAGTACATTCCTGTATTTATAGCCAATCAGTTGCGTAGATAAAAGCCCTTAGTATTTTGGAAATCGTAGAGTAATACCTTAAGTGGATAGAATTGGTGGTCGAAATCAAGTGCAGTCAAATGATGACAACTTGCCGGAGCGGACTTACAATCTGAAATCCTTGAAAGTATTACAGCAACACCAAAACAGAAAGAAGGGTCGATTTACTCTTGTTAGACTATTGATATAATCATTATGTTCCTATACATGTCAGCAGGCATTGTTCCAGATAAGAGTTAATTGTGATCAAAGGACCGCGCTGCATTCTGGTACTATACTTTAAGGTCTTCTGTGATATCTGAAAACACAAAGATGTGTGTGAATGTGTGTGCAAGTGTCTATGATAAATTATAGATTTAGATAGTTCAATGTTGGGGACGAGGGATGGGGCACGTGAAACAGGTAAGAGACTGGGTCCAATAGGAGGAACGGGAAGGGGAACAAGATACTCCACCTCCCGAAAATGTCGTCGATTCTTCTTAGGCTATATGTTAAACTGAAGATCCCCTCTAGTATAACTACACATAAAATCCGTATAGACCTATAGGCATATTCCAGCTCTTCCATAGCCTATAGGTCTATATAGCCTACCACACGAACTCTATCTATCATGCATTTATGAAGTCCAAACTTCCCGCCTTCGTGTTGATCATTTGTGACAGCACGGTTATAATCCATCAAGTTACCCGAATACAATAATGCAATATTCATAGCAATATCATATAACTTCGTTATCTTTTTCTTAAAACTGTTTAATGAATCAGATTTTCTCTCTTTTGGTTGACCTCATTCGATGCCTTTGGGTATATTTCTATGAATCATATCTGACGTAAGCTCTTTTTTTCGTAGCGTTATATTGGCTTTATGTGGTTAATTTTCTGAGAGGAAATGAAAGCTATTTTCTATGGTATACCGTGCAGGAATAGATGCAATAAAACCGTACTTGAGTGCATGTACAATGTGTATTTTGAACATCTTTGGGGGTTGATATTAACGGTTGTACAGTATATGCGTATAAACAATAGCGAGGTATGCAGGTAATCCGTATGCCACCGATTTTATATAATGCATTCATATTCTGGGCATCAAAAGTGCGGATTGGTCACCCAGTAGGCTGCATTCATTTTAAACTTGGATTGACAGAGAAAGAGAGAGATTAAAAAATTACAAACACAGCCCCCACCTGGTAAGTTGATAAAGGTTGTATGTACATCTATACTGTTCGTGCTAAAATCTGCACTAGTCGGAGACAGATAAATTCTCTGTTACCATGCATGACGAGAGGGGGAACTGGAGTCAGGGGTCTACAGCCCAGAGGACCCCGGTCTATTAGTGCCCGAGCAAATAAAGGATACAAATAATGTATTCTCATTCTTGTAATCGCACTTATACGGAGAAAGAGAGACTTCAAACGTGGGTCCCTGCGATATAATTGTCCCGGGCCCGAAATGGCCCTCAACAGTATATCTGATAATTCTGTTAACAATCAAGTCAACCTTGTGCATTGTTGACTTAATCACTATTGTGAGAGGTGAAGCTTTTCAATTTCAGTCACGCCATGCAGGCTATACTCATGTTGTATATTGACATCACTGTAATAAACACAATGGGATTTACGAAGGAACGAGGTAAAAAGAAAGTCAATGACCATGAATAAATAACGAATGCCATAGCAGTTTATACACAATACCTTATGTTGAACTCCTATAGCAATGACCTTCGTCGAACACGGTGATTGTTAAAGGAACATTGTTTGATGATAACAATGTGTATATTTATTTACTCTATGTAAATATGAAAAAGAAACGGTATGCCGTCGAGCGGTGTTGTTATAACTATATCTAACACGTTACATCATCACCAGAGTAAACCAGGAACAAAAAAACACTTGTTCACTGCAGATTAGAAAATGGGCATCAAAGTCCTGATATAGGCATACCGTATATTGTAGTGTACGTGCATATATGCGCGCAATGTACTATGCATTTAAAGGAACATATTTACACACACACGGAAAGCATATATAACATAGGACCGCCTCATTGGTGAGGTATATTCCTATACGTGCCTTGCACTTGTTCTTTGTCACTTTGTGAATTGACATGAGAAGCCAATGTTTCTATAGTAACGTTCTTGTGATTTTTAACCGAGTGTGGCAGGATTTATTATAAGTATCCGATTTGCAAGATACATAATTTTGGAATTTTTTTCCCCCTTTCGAATGGATAATCGGTAACAATTTTATGGAACCAAAGGTTAGTTTGTTTATGTTAGTAAAATAAAGGAATATTAAAAAAACTGTCAAATTAGCAGGATCAGTACGTTTCAGTAGTTCGACTTTGTGTACAGCCTATCTCGGAAGGTTTCGTAAATGCTATGGTTTAGTACATAGTTGCTGTATGCAAATTAGGATTACTCCTATATGGTAAGTGTATAATACTAGATACCTGAAGTTTGACGTGGAACAGAATTGGGGTTTGTATTTTTTATTCGGTGAGTATGTTATTGGTTTTTACCATATATCAGTCAGTCTATTTAGCTCTGTTTAAAACTGTCCTCCGGGTGCACGTCGTCCAACTCAATTAACTCAACTCAATTAACTAGTTATTATATGGAACAGCGAGAAGATTACAAAGGTCAAGTATTTCCACGTATGCGACAACATTACAATTTGAGGAAGGCCAACCTAATAGGAAGGGGGGGGGGGGGTCGTGGGAGCTGCTTCATTATGTTTCCAATGGTCGAAATTTATAGTAGCCTAGCTATAGTGTTCCCAATGTATCCACATTGCGGTTGGTTGTAACAGAAATGTTTTATGGGTATAGGAGCTAAGTTTATCTAATAAGTGATAGAAACGAAGGCATAAGTTGACTCGGCTGTCGCTAGGAAGTCACCGTTACGTCATCGCGGGTGCATGGCACTGTACGGTGTAGTACGCGTGTAGCTATGCACGCCGGGCACAGAAAATAGATCTTTCTGATATCAACCAGTAAATCGAGAGGATGGCGCCCTTTGTCGACCACTCGGACTAACAGACATGACGACAATATGGCCCGTGCAGGATACCAAACTGCTGAACAGTATATGCATAGCTGTAATGAAAAATACAATTATAATGCAGTAACTTTATGAGGGAGTCACACAAAACGGCCTGTCGGCGCTCATAGCCACACCCCTTACCCTCACTTCCACCGACTAAGAACACTTTCGAACGTAGGTGACATGAACAACAGAAACACGCGGGTATCACCGCCCGCTACATAACGTCGAATACTATTGTAGTTTTACATCTGGAGTGTCAAGCTAGTTATCAAACGAAGTTAGTTTTACGTTAATGAGACAGCAACAACAATTCGTGCAACGTGTTTGTTACGGAAATGACCCCCCTTTCAATAAACATCAGTTTCTTTCTTTTCCTTACCAGTGGAGCCACAAAACTTCCGTCATTCCAACGAGTCATTTCCAGGTTTTTATCTCACCAACTGGTGGTGTATCGACCGTGCATAGCCCGGTGTGTCCCACACATTAATGCATTCGCTATACGCACTTGAACAACAACTTATACATACTTTCTTTAACCTACTTGATTAGAATTGACCATATTTAATATCAATATTCTATTTCTCTCTATATATTTTACAGTCGCCCATTTACAACCGTCAACTTCACCTGTTTTTCACCAGTCTCGACTCTTGCAAATAATTCTAAACGGAAACGGACAAGTTCATTCAGGGAGGCTCAGCTGAGATTTCAACACAGTGCAGATCAGCGGTGTGTGAGCGTATCATAGGTTATTTTTGTACAGGTCTGCCCGTACCAACCACAGAGATTCGACAGCGCACATTACTGTGATATTTGATATACTGGAAGATCTCTGCCGACATTTTGTGGAACTTTTTACATTTCTCCGTTTTACTTTTAACTAGGGGGTTTCATTTCTTTGTTGGAAATATCAACCACTGCTGCAGTACTGACGGAAGAAAGAGTTTTAGTAATTGTTACGATAACAGAGGAGGGATTTCCATCTTGTTTTTAATTTTATTCTCGATACTAGAAAGGAATGAGTCATGGCGATAACCCTGCAGAATTCAATTTTAGTGCAAGAGACCCCAAGGCCGCGGGTGAAACTGCGGCTAAACTAATAGAAACCATGCAAAACAATAACAGTAAAGAAGTGCAGATATCCGCCATTTTGATTGGCGACGCTGGGACGGGCAAGTCGGCATTGGTGGCGCGATTTGCAGAGGGAGAATGTACAGACCCGCCCAGGCTAACAATAGGTAAGTAAGATGATTTCAGCATGTAAGTAAACCTTCAATGGTGTTCAACAGACTGTCCACAATGAGTACAACGGTATGAGTACGAGTACAAGATAATATTTCCTTGGTATGAGTATGAGCACAGGGCTATATAAACGCATGTAGAGTACTTAGTCATTAATTAGTATTGGTCATTAATATTGCCTCCAAATATGCTTAAAAAAATCAAATAATGGTCACTCATGCCCAAACTTCAAAAGGCATTTTGTTCGATACTGAGATATTTAATTGTCTTAATGGTCGTCGCTCTTAAGGTTTATAAATAATTATCAAATTATCAGAGTCAGAACCTTCTCGAGAGTACTTCTGAAAACATTTAGCACGCTGCAATTTTTGGACTCATACTGAAGAGTGAAGACCATAATTCAATCTTGCACTGTAATATTCAATAACGTATTAGAATTCCAAATGGCACGAGTATACTCATGGGAGAACATATCCATGAGTATGAGTACAAGAAACTATATACCAGAACACGAGTATACTATAACGGACTCACTTCTATATCCATTGTGATTGATATCCATGTCAAGGCAAGCTTAGTAAATAGCTTGAGCTACAAATAAAAGCCTTACTACAGTGTTACAATACTGCAGTTCGATTCGTGCGGTAATAATAATTGTATATAGTTTAAACCGAGCTGCAAATGTTTATATATATATATCAATGGTATATCCATATAATGGAGCCGTTACCATGGTAGCGTATGACTCCTTTGAGGTCATTCCGTCGTCTGTCCCTTCACTTATATTGTGATGGACCAATCAAGTTAGTGCTCTGGGGAATGGGAGGGTAGGGGGTGTAACGGAATCAGTCAAGAAGGCGGGAAATTATTAAAATTTAGTGATCTGTTTCCGTGCTTCACTGATCCAGTCAACTCCAAACACTCCCAAAAAGATGCCAAAGTAAGAAAATTTGGAGTAAAGCGTGGTTGTGATTTTAGGCAACGGAAGCCTTATTGACTCTTCAGCTAATCAACAAGCAACCTAACCTAGAAGACGATCGTCTTAATTTATCCGTTTTACCTTCTGCTATGATGGGAATCTTCGATTTGAATCTGTTAACTTATTGCGTTAACTGAAGGCCCAATAAGACCAATTACCATAATCTCTGCTTCGGCCGCACATTATGAACTGCAGGACTGAAAATCCCCCACTGTGATAAACATATTGATACGAACTACCATGGCAACAGAAGAAATTACTACGGTTCTATGACGTTTTCACGTGTGCAGTATACTTGCTTATCATTAGTATATTAAACCGTCTTCGCGACGTGAGCTTCTGCTAATAGAATAAAACCTGCTTTTAGTTAGATTGGTGCATGGCGGGTATATTCTGCACTCATACTGGAATAATTTATTGTATTTCTTAACAAGATTACGTAAAGTCTAACAACTAATGCAAAATACGACCTATTTCAGCATTGACGTTAATTTTCATTCATTATATGAAAGCCTAGTGTTATGAAGATCAAACACTGTAGATACATATAGACCACAGTATAACCAAGTGTGATGTGAAGTTATGCATACGGGTGAAAGCTATAGGTTATGCATACGATATAGTTACTGCCAACAGTGCATCGGGGTTTCAATCATAACACAGGAAACATTTTATTAATATGTTAAAGCAGTATGTGAGTTTAATTTGAATTCTTGTTTCATGCCATCTTGAGTAACCTGCAAGTATGAAATCAACGATTTTGTTGCCCATTCATTATTACCTCCCTATCATTATTACCTCCCTATAATAGCTATATATATAGTATATGTAATACGTCAATCAAAAGCTAGGAATGAAAATACTAACACACATAAACTGTACATCTGAACTATATATAATGTAAGCAACGCTTGACTTGGTTGCCTCACGTACAGTTTTGGGCCACTCAAAAGGTATACGGTAAAATGTAGACCTGTGCATATGGTTGACACGTTGGAGTTTTGTATCTGTTTTGTTAGATATACTTGGTGGGGAAACAACCGACCACACATTAATTCTGACGAGCTCCCATTAACGGTATACATACTTAAATGCCATTCATATAGCCAGTAAGCCAGTGCACATCTCTGTAGTGGATATATAGTTGTATATACATCGTTTACCCCAACAAAATTGCTCCGACAGAACAGGAAATGTTAATTCCGCCTTTAGTACAGCAAGTGTCCTTGCGGGCTTGTAAGTCTGAAAACAGCAGCCTACATCTGAAGTGTAGTCGATGTGACTTCTTCGGAATAAAGATGGAATGATCCCACCATTTATTTGGGGGGGGGGGGAGGGGTTACCAACAACAAATCACTAAGCATTTGAACACGAAAATGGACTGTTTAATACATCTTTTGGCCAGGTTGGCCGTAAGATCTTTAACTTGAGTTGTCGTTGTAATGATCGCTATTTGTTTTAATTGGAAAACACATTTAAAATAAAGTCATTGCGGGTTACTATTTCACATAGCTGAGGGCGCTAATTAGTTTATATATGAACATGGAATGACTGTCTCCCTGTCTTTCGTCTTTGTATAACATAAGCGTAATTTTTTTGGGTATTGTCTTTCATTTAGGTATAGATTTCAGCATTGCCAAGTTTAAGTTGAATGGATTAGAGATGCGTTTCCAGTTATGGGACACAGCCGGCCAGGAAAAATACAGAGCTATTACTACATCATATTATCGACGTGCAATGGGCGTGGTACTTGTTTATGACGTCACCAAAGAAAAGAGCTTCCTAAATCTGCATAAATTTTGGATAGAGACCGCTAAGGAGGTAAATTATATATATATATTGAAAGGTTTAATAAATAACGTTATGAAATTACCCATCATATATTAATTCGTAACGATACCCATGTTGGTACATATCCTACAGGTTATTATATATATGTACAGTCAGTCCGGGCAATATTCTAAAATGCGTTCCATCTCTTGTAAAAAAGAAAATAACGGCTGGGATTACATTGAATTTATGAGGATGGTCAAACCAACAGGACACATATTGTGTAAACATAGCCTTGGGTCAATTTAGTCCGTGTATTCGAATGAACATGGACATTCATCAGTAAATGTCTACTTATACATTTATAAGTCATTTAAAACTGTCAGTGAAGGTGATGTCCGAAGTGTATGAGGTTTGATCCGTATTTATAGTTTACATATAGGGTAAACCAGATAGTACTGCACATTGTAATTTCGTATGAAAACAGTTTCTTAACCTTCTGCTCTTAAACTGCGCATTAATTTCCTTTATCTTTTTTTTGCGTTCACAAACATTTTTGAGCCGCCAGTGTTTTTTCAACCTTAAAAGTGGGAAATAGCCGTCTCCAATATGTCCTCCATTCATATAGTGTCCATATATACATGCGCAAAATCAATATACTGATGCAATTCTTACATTTGTGTCCGTACGGTGCGATTGAGCGGCAACAAGTTTTAATGGAACCTGTGGCTGTTTGTACCGAGCCATTAATTGAATTTCTCTTTCTTTTCTTTCTGTTTTGCTCTCATTTTCTCATTATAATCTTGATATTCTATCGATTTCTTGATCTCAGTTTGCTCACCCGCAGTCCGTCTGGTTGTTGCTAGGCAACAAGGTCGACTTGGAAGACTGGCGGGAAGTAAGCACGGAACGCGGTGAAAAGGCAAGCATTGTGAATTTGTACCCCCAAATGTATCCCCCAATGCCACTTATAATGGGGTTCATTATGTTATTTTTTTGGTAGTTTGTTTTATTCAAGAGGTTGTTCGAATAAACAAAATTTACACGTAAAACATTTTCTGATGCTTTCATATCAATGTATTCAGCGATCCACACTAAGACTATACAGTTGATTGGGTACGGGTGAAGTTTAACATTTTGAGCCCGAGTAAACGGTTCGTCCGTGAAAACGACTGCATTGCTTTAGGGCATTACAGTTTACGGTATTCATCTAGCATTCCAAGAACACAATAAATATGTATTTTGTAATGCAAAGAAAAACTTTTTTTTTAAATATGTATATGCCTCCAATCAATTCTTTGTTTTTCTGTAACGTTCCAATATGCTAGACACCAGATTGGGGTATACGGATTTACGTAAGCAGTCCAAAAAACGTCAACATATACACTGAACCTCATATCCCTCTATAGTGATAGGGGGTGGGGGCAGCTGCAACTTTATATCCTCACTTGGAATAGCAGATTTGACACAGATAATTCAGTAAATATTGTTAAGAGCAGTTATCATATTCGTAGGTCAGATGGCCTACGTTACATGACCGAGTCGCAACATTAATTATTTAAAGAAACAACCATCGTTTTTTGGACACTAGTTTGTGGTAGGTAATGTTATGTAATGTAATGACAGACATCTCCAGATATTAAGCAGAAAGTGCCTTCAAAAACGTTAAAATGTTTAGGCTTATGACCTGCTTCAGGTCATTATCTGTTCTATGTCTTCGACAAGTTTGAAGAATGTAACCTCTTAACAATGTAATCTCGTAGATTTTCAATATGAGTTTCAAAATCTAGTAGCAGCTCACTGTATTGGAAGGGGTATGGATTGGGGGGGGGGGGTTGGTAGAGATTCTGGCATTTGTGTTTATTTATTGATATTTTCGCTCTATACTTTTCAGCTTGCAAAGGAAATAGGTTGTTCATTTTTCGAGGTCAGTGCCCGTGAAAATCAAGGCGTGTACGAATCGTTCGTGTCTTTCGCGGGGGATATATTAAATGATACGGTAAGGAATATACTCTCATACACTTCCTGGGCTATAACACTGTGTCTGCTATATTAAGAATGACGAACCATATTCACAGTTTTGTGAATGGATGAGACGTGTTTATATATGTGTTTAGGTGGAAAGGAAAACAGTATTTCGTTCAAGTTGTACTTGAGTTGTGGCAAAAAGAACGTTTGATTAAGAATAGAAACAAAAGACAAGTCATTCAAATAGTTAGGACGTATGTACGTAATACGTAAGCCTAGAAAATGCGATGCGAGGGAGGGGGGGGGGTGGTTGAGGGAGAGTATACTTAAAATATACTTTACACTAATTCCATGCGGTAAAACGTGTGGGAGGAACGGGTGGGTGGGCTATATTTGTCCCTGTCAAAGTGCATACATAGAGATGTTCTCGCCTCTAAATATTTCTGTTTATGCTCGGCTACAAACTGAGAGAGAGAGAGTGTGTGAAGTAGGCTGTGGGTGAGATGGGGAAGGTAGGGTAAACGGGTACACCACCCCCCCCCCCCCCCATCGGGCAACCTCTCAAATTTGTATCATTCATGGAGACATCTTCAGTTTTCCTAGAACTCGTCTTTCTTTTTTTTGCAGTATCCAAGTTGGATACGAGGGCATGAACTTAGTGCTAGTACCAGGAAACTGGACGATGGAGAAGGTCCCAGAGAGAGAAAATGCTGTAGCGGTGCTAGTCTATCCTAACAGTCAATTAAAACAATAAACGGTATTGTGCAATATAGGGTGTAGTGACCATTGTTGCCCAGGACTTTTATACTCGCCGTGAAGCACCGCGTGCATGAGCCCTTGCATGGCATATGTATGGATTTCACACGAATTCGAAGGATTTCCAAACATGGAAGCATTTGCTATCGGTCCAAGAGGTTCTTGAGCAATATGCTGCACGCACGTGGAAGAAGAGTGACCAGAAATGCAGGAAACAGACGAAAATATTTTGGGAGTGTGCAATCTGTTGTCTATATAAAAGAATACAGAGAGACAGGGAAGAAAAGAGGGAGCTACGAATTCAGCTAAAAAGATGGAGACAGCGAAATGGAAGGGGACTTGTACAGCGAATAGAAGGAGACCGTATATAGCGAAAAAGAGGGAGACATGTAGAGCGAAACAGGGGGAGACATGTAGAGCGAAATAGAGGGAGACATGTACAGCGAAATAGAGGGAGACATGTAGAGCGAAATAGAGGGAGACATGCACAGCGAAATAGAGGGAGATATGTATAGCGAAATAGAGGGAGACATGTACAGCGAAATAGAGGGAGACATGGTCGCTGCCATGGAATTTGACTTGTACAGTGAAAGAGGGGGAAATGTTCACCAAAATAGGAAAGTTTCCAGTTGAAGAGAGGGAGACGTGTTCATCTAAGAGAAGAATGCCTTAAGTAACCAGTAATGGTACTATAATAAACAGTTTGTATGAAAGGAGTTGTAATGAATGAAAAGAAGCAGATAAAATCTTCATCGAAGGTGAATAGTTAATGTTTACACGTGTGAGTATGATTGAGTATATAGAACATTGACTGCGACGTCTTGAAACGATTGACAGATTGAAATAATGTTACAGACGTATAGGGGCTCATCGATAGGCTGTTTCGTGTACCGCAGTGCAGTCACGTCATTGCCTTCTCTGGGTAACTGTTTCACACTAGCTGTTACTGCATGATTGAACTACATGCATGAATACGTCCCACAACCTGCATGGGGGGGGGGGGGCGCTGGAAGGCTACCAAATGAATCGTAGAAGAGGCCATTTCATTCACGAATTGCATTGGATAAAGGGGAACAAATTACGGGCATTTGAATGTCTTATATTTCATGTAAATGTTTCATCGTGTTGTAATATCCAACTCTCCAAACTAAATAATGGTAATAGTATTGTGGTCAGTCAGCAAAAATACCATTTTAATTACTTAGGATAATAACCATATTCAATACGATAGAATTTTTACCTGCAAAACTTCAACTTCCTCAATTATCAAGCTTAACTACGTTTAAATATTTGTAGATGGAAGCCACTGTAGTTGGAATCCACACACATAGAACGTACGTCTAGGCACTTTGGGTGGTAGAATAAGAAGGGAGGCCATTGACCGGGCGGTCGGGATATAGAGGGCACACAGTGTTAAAAGGTTACCAGTTCGTTCTAGGCATGGTAGAACGAGAGTGCTAAGGTTGTGGGGAGACAGGTAAGCTAGGAACGAGGTAAATCCAGAGATTGCATTGACTGCAAGTTTGACACGAAACGCTCGTTTCATCAAGGATTTACAACTAAATTTTGGTAGACATTTTTTTTTAATTATTTAGACTGGACTGTATTGTTGCAGTCATCGACATTAAAAAAAAAACACATTTTCTTTATCAATCTACTCTTTACATAAATACCTCTAAATAATACCCAAACCAACACAGACTTGAGACGAAAACTTACAGAGATTATGAAGAAGAAAGAGACTAGGAAATTAAGTAGATTAACTTGAGGTTAACTAAATATTTGACTTGTAATGTAACTGACCGTTCGGGAGTGTGGGGATGATTCACAACTTCAAAACGATTGGTTATCGTTTAGAATGAACACTTTTGATATTACGCAAAGATTATTGGTAGCCTAACGTTAAGCACATATTGTCGATTCACAGCCTACATTTCTACACGAGAAAGGGATGGCCAACTTATACTTAAAGAGGCAGCTATTCCATCCATTTCATTTAATTGTTTGTGACTTGGTGTAGATTCGGATTCCTCTAATTATTATTTTCTTTCGCTTTTGAAATTTATGTACGAAATATTTAAAACGCATCCACATTTATACACACACATACATCTCTCGCACAAAACGAAGTACTGCTATCGTTTTCGTTAATTTACAGACAATGTCCCACATATCTTTTCTTTCCTTCTAGTTTAGCTAATGGAGTGTCAACTAACGAAGTACGCAGCTGTACAACCACTTCTGTTTGTACTGCGTATATAAACACTAGTCACCCTGTACATAGTATGCATATGAGAGTCTTCAAACAGATTGGCTGGTATCGAAAGATCACATTTCGAAAACACTTCAGAATCATGAAGACAAAGACTGAGGTATCCGCTGTTATCGCACAACGGATCGAATAAAGGATTCAGGTTTTCTTTTGTCAATGTAGCCCTTTGTTTTCGTTCGTTTGTTATTAATAACAGTATTAAACCATTACAGAACATTTAGTGTAGTTTGTTTCGCTATATGCAGCTATACTCTCCATCAACTGAGAGTAAAATTGTTTTTCTTTTCTTTTTGCCTAACATTACCATATATCGTACTCAGACAGACTAGTAAGTTTTATATGTTTTACAGGCTAACGATTTAGGGACAAAGTGAGAAAACTTTAGAGCTTGTTAAACATGGCGCCTTTAAGGTATAAGTGTAATAATTGCGTTATTCTACGAGATCATGCGTCATTAAGAGGGGGGGGGGGCAGACTTATAAACAGTGAATGACAGAGCCAATGAGTTTAACCATTCATACATGATTTTCGGACATTTTTTCCATTATAACCTCAGAAAAACAAGTTCATGCGATCACTTAGTTAGAATGGAAGTTTGAAAAATTGTGTTTTGCTACGGGAAAATAATGATACAGAAAGCGTACAAATAATACCACTGCTTCCAGCTTCGCATCTTGTTCCGAGCCCGCATGTGATATAAAAATATTGCAAACTAGGAATGTTTAGACTCTGACGTCATACTACTTCCAGACACTGCGGCGGAGTGTTAAACTATGACAATTAACTGTTTGTTTGTTTCGTTTATTTATGCCATTAAATCACAATGATGTAAATTTCTGAATACATAGTTATAGCAATGAGGCAGCGGGACCAGAAGTAAGATAACTTTTCGAGTCTGGTCCCGTACAAAGTAAAATGAAAAACTAAATTTTATATAGAGAAAAGAAAACAACAAAACAAATATTAAGCATACAAATAACGAGGAAAAATACTTTGAAGGTGGAAGTAAAATGCTTATTGAGGATGGAGCACGAATGACCATGATTTTACTTTTTCTCTCATAATTGGGGTCATTAGTGTTGACCTTTGAGTCCCATACCGCTATATCAATGGTAAAACACCCATGTAGTGACAGATCACTAAGGTAAACATTC
>JAIPMN010011475.1:2457-15241 GCA_020650975.1 Apostichopus californicus
CCCCCCCCCCCCCCCGCACTAATCGTCAAAGATACGGTCAGTGTCAGTCAGACACCCCATCTTTCGCGACTGCACTTTTGTTCCGAACCTTTATCAATACATTTGTACCTTATGGGGGCAAAGTTTTTGCTTATGTTGATGGCACTTTTACACTTCCGTAGATTCCGTGTTCCCCCTCCCCTTTGAGATTTTTTTGAACAATTGAAGGTCCTTAGATGCGATCTGGTGCAATTTGTTGCCAGTTTCATCATTATCATATGATATCATATATCAGCAGATTTTGTTTCCTGTTTAAACTTGTTTACATGTTCTTTTACATAATATATCAGAAAGACAAACATAGTGCTCTTTTACAATTTTTCCAGAAGGATGATTCTTGTTTATTGTCCAATGTCTGGACTTAAATACATTTGACGAACTTAACTGATGGACAATATAAACTTTCATATTTTGTAAGACAGCCAGATTTGCAGTGGCCTAAAAAATATCGTTATCGCCGTGTATTAGCAGTGTAATAATTATTTATAGGAAGTGCGTATCACGTACGATTGCTAGCTAAGCTTTATAACATGCTGTTCGTGCAACAACTTCCAGGACGAATCATAGAAAGGATGAGAACGCACGTTGTCGTCGTCGTTGTGCATACGGTTCGTGACATTCCATCGAGTGAGGTTAGGTAGGCAATAGGTATTTTATTACGCAGTGGCCAACTGTAGGTTTGAAATAGGCTATAGGCTAAATTTAGCTAATTGCATCTGCCAAACTAAGTAAGTAGTTGAATCAGTAGGCCTGAATGATATTACGATTATAATCGAGTTAACGGAGCTGACGAGTATTCAAGATCAAAAGAGCACTGACAAAATACCATGCTAAAAAAACAACAGTTTTTAAACATTTGTTTCGACACTCAAAGGGGGAGCAGTTGCTCCCCTGCTCCCCCTGGCTACGTCCCTGGTATATCCTGAACTAACTTGAAGCTAGCGAACAGGGTCGACCCACCCAATAGCAAAATTAATACATAAATTATCCGAATTGAAGCTGGCGAACGTTATATTTTTTTTTAGAGTATTCAAAATCATACGAAGTTTTGTATGGTGGAGTATAAGGATCGCGAGATACAATTTCTCAATGTGACGAGGAAAACGTGGTAAATATGACTGATTAAAGGTCAATTTTGATCGAAAATTTTATGTCACTCACAAATTACAAGAACATATAAAAATAAGAGTGCGACAGTCAGAAAAATTAGAGTGCGACAGTCGGAAATTCCGAATTGAAGCTGGCGACAGTCGGAAATTCCGACAGTCGGAAATTCCGACTGTCGCACTCAAATTTTCCAACTATCGTCATTTTTACCAAGATGGGGGGGGGGGGTGAGACACCCCCCACACCCCCCCTCTAGCGACGTCCCTGGGTTCAGGGCACAAAACAATAAAATGTTTAAGTTTTTTTTTCTTTTTTCCCCCTCTTCAACAAGGTAATGACATATTAACACTGATCCGACTTTCCAAAATATACAGCAGGACGAAAGAGAAATTGATTTTCATACAGAGAAGAGTAAAAGAAGCGCGAAAATAACGGTTGCGATGCAGACGGTTTTGTTATTCATTCACATTTATAGTTAGCACAACCTAGAAGACTCGATATTTCAAAAGTACAAAAAACGTTTTCATAATTGTTCGTGTAGCAAATAATGAAAAGTTTTGACAAAACTAAAATCTATTCTCTAAAATTATGCAGATTTGAAAGTTTTTAGGAATCTCGTGTCGAATGAGCAATGCAACCCAAAATGCCTCTTCACAAATGTCTGAACTAACATGTGTTTCATCCCGTCAGCATAAACAATTGCGTGACAGGGGCTAAAGATTAAACTTACCAAACGTGTTGGTACTTGCAAAGTCTCAATCCAAACAAGCGAGCCCATACAAAGTAAACTAGAGTAATGACAATGAACGAATTGTCACCTTGGTATCTTGACATTACCATTAGCCTTTGCGAATATTGGTCATATAGGCCCTACCAACAATTTTATCATTGTATGAGACTTTCATATAGCAACCAAGATTAGCCTATATTCCTGAACAAAGCTGGTCACTCGTGTCATCCGTAAGACAAATAAATGTGTTACAACACTTTGTGTCGGACCTTATAAAGAATCATCGTATAAAGCGCCCTACCTAACACACAAATACATATCTTCTTCTTCTTCTCCTCCCGAAGAATTTATCTTGTTTGCAATAAATATTTTTCATGCAGAACAGATAATTTCTCTCAAAGTATAATACAACAACTTACAATACATTTATAACATTAATGTGCCACGCATTAACATCAGCTTCGTATGTTTGGAATGTAGTTTACCAATTATTATAGGCCTAACATATAGAAATATAGAAAGATGGGTATGCCTAAACATCCAGAGCTTCTTCCAGAAGTACCGTGAATGTGCTCTTCTTGAAATTTAGGACAAGACTTGGTGAGGTGATATACTTAAGTAAGGCAGAGTATAGTGAACGCATGTCAGGGTAACGGAAGGTCCACTCATAAACTGATGAATTATTTCGGTGTTTCAGCAAAATTCGTCGTTTGAGGACAAATATAACAATTCGACGGATTATGGGGTATATGGAACAAACCAAAAATCAAAAGTGGACGGTTACTTTTCATTCCCTGTCATGTACGGAAGTTAAAGTCGGGCATGCAGAAAGTTACGCACTTACCAGCAAAAACGACATGCAGTGAGATGACATTCAATGAGGTGTTTGGTAAAGCCACAACCGTTAAATCTTTGTCACCTATCCCTCGACTTTCTTTAAATTCACCTCGTTCCATCTCGAAGCCTTTTTTTCTGTCGAACCCACTCATCAAAGTGGGTATACGATTTCGTGACTATGTTTCTAGTTATGGTTTTTTCTTCTTTTTTTTTCTTTCTGTGCAGCTATATCAATTATCGAGGCTACTGCGAGTTCATCTGAAGATGTAATTCTGCAGACGCCAACTCTGACATACACACTTGATGGAGTCACAACAGTTGTTACCGCAGTCGTTACAATTAACCCAAATACGATCGGAGGAAGTGATGAATATTTTTCACTGCAAATAACGTCAGGGTATGGATCGGTCACACCAATTGATACGATGACAATTCAGATTGAAGGTATTAATGTTCCGTATAGAAAAAATACTAAATGAAAAAATTCTTGAATTCTTCTTCTTTTATGAAGTTTAGAGAATATGTTTGGACCGAGTTATAAGAATTTATAAAACAATGGTTTAACATTGGCATTTAGACATGTACTGAGAAGTCAACGTCATCATCTCGTTAGCCTTAAAATATATTTTTTCCATCAATATTTGTATGTATGTATGTATTTTAGATCCTCCTGCAAGCAGGAACTTGCGAAGAAGCCTTATTGGCTTATCAAAGCCGCAAGCTGACCGAAGTCAGTCTCTTACATTCATATTTAACGTCCATGATTATGAATTGTCAATTGTCAACAACTCTGTAACTGGACGACATACATTAATCTTGGAGTGAGTCGAACCGGGGACCTTATGATTGGAAGGCACCGGCGTTAACCACTGAGCTAACACTCCACTATTTGCTTTTCAGTAAGGATTGAATGAAACTTATTGACACGTTTATGTTTTGTTTACGATCCATCCATATATTAAAGATCACTTTTATGTCTTCTCTCTCTAACCTTCTTAGCAACCCCGCCTAATGGCCAGATTCTGGTAGTTGATCCGCCTCAAGTTCCAAGAAAGAAATTTAGCGGGAATATAAATCTGTATGCTTTAGCCCAAAGTCCAGACATAAGACATGTCCTAAGTAAAAAGATCCCGACAGAGGTACCTCGGTTTATTGGAGCTCCGTTACCATTCGCTGTGAACCAAGGATACTCTGGTGTCAACGTAACAGTGCCAGCTACAAAGCACTTTCGAGCCCTCAAATTTGGATATTATGAGTCAGGGTTCATCAGAGCGGACAAACTTAATGTCATCGGTGCTCCTGTGACAATACAAAACGGTTAGCGAACTTATATACTTACCAACTGATAAACGACTGATCACATTAGTCCCCCCACCCCCTAACAAATAAGAATTCATAGATCGCCGTGTCCAGATATTTATAGATATACATATATATAGTTTGAATTGACTGTATAAAGAAAAACGCGAGTTTGGAAACATATATCAGTGTGTAAAGATGCCAGTTTAATGGTGATCAATTCAATCTTTGCATTTGCTGTTTATTCATCCACAGATTGCCTAAGAGTCAGTGAACGAAAGACCATCACCGTGTACCCAAAAGAAGAAGGTTCACCTCTCCTTAGTGAGGATCTCACCCTACGTATTCCAGCCGATTGCTTCACATGTATCAAGATGACATGGAAGCGAAACGGTGCAGGATTACGGAGAAATAACGGAAGGCATACCCTGGTTCTCTCAACAGTACAGCAAGCCAATGGTGTTTTCCAAGTTGCTCGCCGAAGGGGAGCAGCTCGGGGGCAATATGCAATGTTTGAAGTTATCGTGGCAGGTAGGACTTTATATACCGTATAAAAACAAAACAAAAATGTGACATTACTTAAACTTACTGAATCGTATGAGGTCTCACTCGTCATTAGAATATAATATTTGTTAAATTTGAGGTTTATGGTGCAGGCAGCTATAGACGTTTTATTTTCAGGCCAGAGAGAATCATGCGTTATTTCTGTTTATATTCATTTTCTAACCGACAAAAGATTGTCCAAAAGGAACTTTTAAAGATGGCAGTGGCTCCTGCTCCGGAATTTGTCCCGAATGTATGAATAATGGAGTTTGTAACTCCGTCGGTCTCTGCGATTGCCCACCATGTTTCATCGGACATACTTGTGAAAGAGGTAAGAACTGATATGAGGTGGCAAAACAGGGTTCCATCGGTGGTAGGGCGACAAACGTCGAAGGGAACTAGGGTATGTGACTTTCATGTGAGCATACAAACATGCATAATCATCTCAAATCGCCCAAACAAATTTTGGACCTCTGTGCATTTGTGTACAACAAATTCCACCATTTGAATGTTTTCAACAAAAGTATTCTTTTTTATGACGGTATTGTTTCAACGTTGGTGTTCAACAAAGGGGCGCTTTCTGATTATCCTTTTCTTATATTCGCAAGAAAAGACCATTCTTCAAATACCAAAAGGGCACCACAAAAGATGAAAAAAAGAAAATTAATGAACACAAAGGGGCACATTTTTAACTTAATAAAAGGGACACATTTCTACTAAGCTGGGGCCATGATCTCCCGCTCCTGACCTTACCACGCTCCGCGTGGCCCCTGGGGTAACACGAGACAAAAACTATGCCTTTCAGCTTTGTTAAAGAGAACAGACCGTCTTGGTTTTTCTTCCAGACCTTTTTTTGTTAGATTTCTATGGATCGCACTACATTGCTCTGTCTAATGGGAACTTCTGAATTAAGGAACTAATTTTTCATGTTAACAATTGATGACTGCAAATGATAATACTTCGCACACCTTTTGAGTATTTAGGTAAAACTTGGTAGTATCAACATTGGACTCAATTCCATCTCACGAAGTACACATGGTATATCCAACAGTCTGAGGGGTCTTGTAATAACATTCCAGTCTCTAACTACAAGCGTGGTCCATGATACACAATGCATCAACAATTGCGAAAAGAAAGTTACTTGTATTCTTTACAGGGCCATGGTGTATCTTATCAATCACCATATTTGTAAGGAGAGGCAGTGGCATACCTAGAATAGAAGGCACCCTGGGGCGGATCCTTCCTTTGTTATACCTCGTGCAGGGGATTCCGTCCTGGGGAAGGGGTCTAAGGGGAGGGGACCCCCTTCGCTTTTGTAATACTTTTGTTAACATGACGTGGCTTAGATGCAAATTCATGCCATAGGTAAAGAAGGCAATTAATATTCACAGAATGGGAGCTATAATATGCTACTACGAGGGGAAGCTTATAATACTGGCAGGCTGCTCCAGACCTGGCAACCCAACCCTCTCGAGAGAACTAAGCTAAGAAACAGTCCCTTCCCGGTGACTGGGCTGTGGGGAACTATATTCTTCTGGAGTTTGACTCACAAACCCTCTGGCCACCGGGTTCCTAATCAGGGGACCCCTGCCTCTGCCAGAGCCGATACAATGTGCATGGTCAGAATGAAATTCCTGTTCGAGCCGTGCAAGGCACAGCCCTTGTAGGTTAATAAGAACTTTTAGGAGGTAATGGAATGAAATGGAAGACAAGCAGCACATACAAGCCGATACAAAGTTTCAAATCAAATAAAGGAGTTTACCCCTGATCAACCTCGCAAGAGGTCCTACGGGGGATAATATAATACTTTTGTAGAATAGACACTTTTTTTTCCTTTTTTCTAGGGAAAGTTGTCTATTATTCAATCAGGGAGATGCTGAGAAGTGAAGTATTGTTCAATTAACATTGTAAAGAAGCCATAAATAAACAGGAGGTCGGAACTGAAGAGCCAATTAGTTAGGGATTACTAAGGGGGAGGAATTTCTAAGTAGGTGGGATTTTAAGACAGAGCGGGTTCTATTATTTAGGTCGGAAGTGGTTGCTACTTAGTGGTTGATACAAAGTTTACTGGCACTCAAAGCTTAAATTCAGTTTAGCGGACGCCATCGAGAATACACCAAAGATGCTTTCTCATTGGTTGACGATCCAAAGTGCTTAAGGTTGCCAAACGATCGGTGGGCAACATTTCGTTGTTATAACGTGCTAGTTATTAGTGGTTAAAACCATATGTGAGTGAATTAGGGGATGTGCAGGTAGTTTCTACAGAAGTGTCCGAACGAGAATCCTCAAATGAATTGGCAGTGATTTCAGAGACTGCAACTGTGGCAACAACATGTATAATTACTATATTACTGATTAAATCAATTGTTTATTGTGATTTGTTTTGATGACGTCATAGATTATCATAATATACACTCCTCATGACTTCTTTTCATATAGTTTTAAGTTCAAGTTATCTTGAATCACACTTTTATCAACCGGAGGATTGAGATGTTGCAGGTATAACTTTCATGTAGTCATGGACTTCATGTGGACACAAATCCAAAGGGGAAAGCAAACTTCGGGTTTTCTTTAACCAATTAACCCGTCCCAGCAAAAAATGTACCCTAATTTTACCGCGGTAAACTATGGTAAATGTGTGGTAAATAGGGTAAATGTGTGGTAAAATTGTGGTAAAATCAACCGCGGTACATTTACCGCAGTTTTACCATGGTATTACCGCGGTAAAAGTATGGTAAAAGTGCGGTACATTTACTACGGTAAATTTACCGCAGTTTTACCATGGTATTACCGCGGTAAAAGTAGGGTAAAAGTGTTGTACATTTACTACGGTAAATTTACCGTAGTTTTACCATGATATTACTGGAGTAAAAGTAGGGTTAATTTATATGGTACATATACTACATAGGTGAAATTCCTACAATTGTGCCATGATTAACCACAGTAAAAATAGGGTAAAACTATACGGTGCATTTATACTATGGTAAATTTACCATAATTGTACCATGAAATTTACCATAGTAGAACATATATGGGTCACACTATGAAACATGATGGTACATTTACAGCAATTTTTCCATGATTTTGTCCCATATTTTTGCAATACTGATATGACAAACCTTTTACCAGCTTATGTTCTACTCATATCTTAATGTTGGCAATATAAATTATTTGTGGATATGAGTTGAATAAAGAAGAGAGACAAACTGCTATTCTTATATGTTATAGTATGCATCTCTTTTCCTAAAAAAAAAGCAAGCAGTGGATAGATACATAGAGAATGACTTCATGGAATCCCTGATATATTTGAGAGGAGACAACAATTAATCCTTTTTTCATCATGAGGGAGAACCTGAAAGCCTTTAAAATGAAAAAAGAACTATATAAACTAGCACACAAAGGCATAGCTTCTGTGCCTCAACACTGTAGCACACGAAAATTGACCAATCAGTGTCCTCAGATTTGGGTATTCTCTGTCAGGTCCATTAAATGACATGACAAGTCTATGTACATCTGGGTGACCAACTACTTGTAAAGTTCATCTCAATCATCAGAGTGCTCTCTTCCTTTAAACCAAGTCTTTGAGGACAATAGGAGATCAAAAGTCCTATCTGGACTACCAATAAAGTCAAAAGAAGAGAGTCAGGAATCATAACAGCTAGGGTAACTGAAATTCAACAAAGCTTCCTTATGTGTGAAACCTACATGGATTTGATGAATTAAAAACTGTTGCATGCTACAACTGTGGACTTACAGGCATACAACCATTACAATAAGGGTAAAGGCATATAGCCAAATTATGATACAATACACTGATGGGTGAAATTCAAAGAAATTTGTGGTGTACAAGCTGATTGAAATTAGGACAAAATCATGCTCAATGCGAGGTCAAACTGTCCTACAGTTAGTGTACAATCATGGTAAACTGAGGTAAAACTAAGGTAAAAGCGTTGTAAATCTATGGTAAAACCATGGTAAAATTGGGGTAAAAATTATGGTAAATTATGGTAAAAGTAGGATATATTTGGGGTAAAAGCGTGGTAAAAGTAGGGTATATATGGGGTAAAAGCGTGGTTAAACCATGGTACATTGCGGTAAATTTAGGGTAAATGCATGGCAAAAGCAAGGTATATTTGGGGTAAAAGTAGGGTATATTTGAGGTAAAAGCATGGTAAAATTAGAGTAAAACCATGGTATATTGTGGTAAACTAGTGTAAATGCATGGTAAAATTATGGTAAATTGTGGTAAAAGTAGGGTATATTTGGGGTAAAAGCGTGGTAAAAGTAGGGTATATATGGGGTAAAAGCGTGGTAAAACCATGGTACATTGCGGTAAATTTAGGGTAAATGCATGGTAAAAGTAAGGTAAATTGCGGTAAAACTGGTAAATTTGGGGTAAAACCGTTGTAAATTTGCGGTAAAACCGTGGTAAATTTGCGGTAATGTACTACGGTTAACCGCGTCCATAGGGCCAAAACACCGCGGTAATGTACAACAAAATTACCGCAGTTTTACCGTAGTAAAAGTGTGGTAAGTTACCGCGGTAAATTTGAGGTAAATTTTTTTCCTGGGGTCCAACGAAATAACCTGTTTACATATAAAAAAAGAAGGAATTAACCAGGAGTTAACGTCAAAGTTGAATCGGTTAATAATATTTTTAACAAGAGTTATACAGTTTTGGTTTTTATTTTACTTCTTTGATTTTTCCGGGTACCCCAGACCCCCACCCGACCCCTTGCGGACGGCTGTGCATGTCGTTAGAAACAATTTTGCCCGCAAGTGACACCATTGTTTATTGACAAATCATGTTGCATTGCTCTTATTCTTCTCAAACTTTAGCCGGTTCTACGAACGGATTTCGAGTTTGGTCAAACACTGTCTTTGAGTGTTCCAAACTGAATGATGGTGACTCGTGTAAAGGTCTTTTATTCTGTTATGGCAATTACTACGGTTGTAGCTGTGGATGTGGCTGGCATGGACCAAATTGTGCTCAAAGTAAGATAATAGGCATCCTTTATTCTCTACCCGTTCAGCCCGTTTTTAGAGCTTCTCGACAAACCTTTGTTAATCATTGAACCTCTACATTTAGTCGATGTTAGATATTGATATGTCAATAAAAATACAGTTTGTCACAGAGAAAATACCGTGAACCAACTGATTTTGTAATGCAGAAATCCTGATTACATGTGCACTGAGCAGTCCCGAATCCAGGTGTGTATGGGGCTTTAGACCCTCATTTTCAAACTTCATACTGATATCATTCACATGGTATGTAAAATACATTCCTTTTTCTTTTCATTTTTGCGATTTCGTTTCCTATGAACCGTCTGCTCAATTTTATGAGATCTTACTTATTTTGCATTATTTTACTGTACAGAATGTCGTAAAGGTTCATTCGGGGTGGAATGCAAACAACATTGCAACTGTGTCGACCATGAATGCGATTTCCAGACAGGTACTTGTCCGAATGGCTGCAAACCTGGATACACTGGTTTTAACTGTCAAACTCGCATCTGATTTGCCTGAATAAATCTGGAATAAATCTATTAATAGCAAATATCGTTTAGGAACTGTATTTCTAGACATGAGAAAAGTATTTGACCTAGTAAACCATTCTATTCTAATAAGCTATATACAAAACGTATACGAAACGTATTATGTTCATCAGTAAAACTTTCCACCGACCATCACAATAACCAGTTGTTTTCTCACTAACAAGGTCACAGAGGCCCCGACGTGAACCTTTAGTGCTTAAACTTCACTACTACCATGCATGAATTTAAATTTAAATTTCAACACTCTTATTTAAAAACATTATCAAAGCAAAAGGGTTAATTTCAATTTTTTTGTGTAACTTTTTTATCGACCTCAATTAAAAACATAAATATCGGACAGACTAAGCCCGAAAATATTTGAACATAAAGTTACTTCAAGTTGCAGCATATAGCACCAGATTGCATCTAAGGACCCTTAATAACTAAAAAATTCTCAAAGGGGTAGGGGTACACTTCCTCCCCTTAGATCTCTCCCCCAGGGGTGTGTTTTACCCCTTACTACCAGTAACATGTGGGGTGCCAAAGGCGGCAATTCTGCACGGCCCGTTGCTCTTTGCTTTGTTTATTAATGATGGGTCAAATAAGTAATCATTGCCCAGAGGACATGTATATGCAGATGATACAATATTCCATATGAAGGGCAAGTCTATAGATGATTTAATTACCAAATTTAATGAGGATATGGTCAATGGTTGCAAATGGTGCAAGAAAAATAGATTGCTTATAAATAGTAATAAGACTAAGGGCATATTGATTGGTTCAAGACAAAGGGTGAAATCCATTCAGTAACAAATTAAATATTGCCGTCGAAGATTCTGTAATTGAAAGTGTATGCTGCGGAAAGATTTTGGGCGTAAAAATCGACAATGAATTATCTGGGATTGAACAAGTCGATTCTGTTTGCAAGCTCGTTTCCAATAGATTGGCTTTACTTCGACGTATAACACGAATCATTGATACCAATACTTGTATTCTATTTTATAATGGATATATTTTACCGATGTTTGAATTTTGTAGTTTAGTATGGGGCAAGAGTAATGCCAGGAAAGTTCTCAGACTAAGTCGTCTATAGGGCTGCAGCAAGAATTATTTCCAATGCAACATTTGATGATCGATCTAAAGACCTTTTAAAAATAATTGAACTGTTCCTCACTCGAAAAACGTTTAAAATGTAAAAGATTGACTATAGTGTATATAGGTCTTTAAATGGTCTGGCTCCACAGTACCTTGTGGACATGTTCCGTGACACGAATAATATACATAATCACTCCCTCAGGTCCACCACACCAAATAATTTATTCTCCGAGGGTGCACATGGTGATACCCAGTATTATCAGAAATTATTTTCATATGTTGCTGCTATAAGGAGTGGAACGAGTTATCAAAGGACTGTAAGAATGCCAACTCCTTAAATACCTTTCAACGTTTTATAAAGGACTTTTACGTATTTCTTATGCTCTTAATTTTATATCGTTGATTTTTCCATGTTGTATTTTTATGCCATAGTCAATTTTGTTTGTTTTTTTTCTTTTCTTTTCATTTTCGCCTTATTGTTTTCGTTTGTATTCTATATTAGTTTAATCATGATTATATTATTTTTATTCTACTTGTAGTCTTTATATTTCTGAGGGCCTCGGGGAGAGATTAGCTTTACGCTAACAGAGTATACAATTTACTGTGAAATAAAGAAATAAATAAAAATTGTGCATTAGGCCTTCGGTATAATCCACGTTATGTTCCGAAAATTTCGCTAACTAGGCTACAGAACGTTAACGTGTTGTTCAATTTGACCAATCAGTGGCCAAGTTTCACTTTCCATTTTAAATGGTTAGAATTTGAATTGGATAGCCGGTAAGTATTGCTAAATAAATAATTGAAAATTGATTAAATTAAAAGTTTCAATGTATGCTCTCATTAAAAAAAAATTATAATATACTGAGTGGATTGATTTGGAAATTGGTAATTTTTACTTCCGTTTACTTGTTATACAACGTCAGGTTTGTTAACATAAATATCCTGCTTAAAAATGATTTTAACTCAAAAACGGTTTTTCAATGTTTGCCCTCCTCAGACCTCACAAAATGTCCCGGCCCCCATAATCTCATTTATATCATTACAGAGGAATACAGCTACATGCAGATGTTTATTTGCAGTACATGCGAAGCTTGTAATAATCTGAACTATATAATTCGTCAACTTAATATAAGAAGCGATCCGCAAAACGTTTATGTCCACGACCCAAGATTTTATATAAGAACTGAGCCAGAACCAGATCACCAAGCCCTCAGAATCGATGCTCAACATACAAAAGAGCCATATATAGCTTAGAATATGGACGTAAAAATATAAATTAATCGATTCCCGTCGGCAAGCTGCGAAAATTGTATGAAAAAAAACGGTCAGACGTCTGAAGAAATTCCAATCTTTACGGCGGGCTCAAGTTTGCGGAGCGTCATACTATACAGTCAAAGTTAAAGAAACATACCACAAAATAAAACAAAGGTTATCAATTGTTGTCAACTGAAAGTTATCATTTTGGTAATTGTTCCTCTTGGTTCCCGTTTGAAGCATGGGCGGGATTACGGGGGGGCAAGAGGGGGCACTTGCCCCCCCACTTTTTCCCAAATCTTAGTTCACTTTTTTGTCGTTTTTGCAGACAAATGTGCACAACCCT